>JBBPCZ010069970.1:0-12053 GCA_037974445.1 Brycinus macrolepidotus | reverse complement strand
GGTGTGTGTGTGTGTGTGTGTGTGTGTGTGTGTGTGTGTGTGTGTGTGTGTGTGTGTGTATGTGTATGTGTGTGCATGCAGTGTTCAAACATTTCACTGTGAAAAGGGAACTCCCTAACATTACCACGTTCAGGACAAAGTACAAAAAAAGGTTCCTTGCAAAGCCTGTAAAACAGCTTGGCTGTTTGGCTGACACACAGCCTAATCCAGGCATAAACATACAAATTTCCCAATAAAGGGATTTAAGGAATGTTTTTTAACCTCATCTCTATGTGCCTCACACTGTCGAACAGCAAAGCTTAAACCTGAAACTCACTTACGGCAGAGGTCATACCACTGCCTGTTGGCTCCTCAGAACAGTGATAAAGGTGTTGAACACCCCTGGTCGAATGACATCTTGCTGACAGAACAGATTTCAATATGGCTTTTTTTTGTTGTTGCAATTTTAATGCACAGTGTCTATTCATTTGCTGAGATTAACTCAGGGAAAAGAATATTTCTCAAATGTCTGATATTTTGGAATGTGTTAAATTCAGCAAATAAACAGTGACTGTGTACTAAAGTGTGCAGTAATTATTATCTGTCATAAACGACTGTGTGCTACAAATGCGGCAGATAGGGATAAGACTGAAAAACAGAAAGGGGTTTCTTACATCCTGAAGGCCTATTCTGATAGAGTGTGGTTTACTAAGAGAAAAAAGCACCTGTAGTTTTTTAAACAAAAGCAGTGCCTCAAGGGTGATCCCACCATTCGGTTGCCATTTCTGTCCCACTGACACTACAGTTAAAGATACGTACGTAAAGGTAAAAAATGTTTTAAAAATTAAAGCGTCCCTCCCAGTTACTGATGGATATGATCCAGATAAATAACTTAAAACCTTAGTATTTTAGTCAGCAAAATACTGATTATCCCACGTTTGAAACATCACATCCATTACAGCTGAAGAAAATATATGTTAGCTGTAAATTCCCAAGCCATGTGTTTAACTAGAAGCTGCTTCTTCAAAGGTTCCTGAAGATCACGGCAAGCATATAAAAATATAGACACTGTCAAAGCTCCAAAATATCTCCAAAATTGCAATTTTCGATTGGTCTGTTCAATAAAATAATTGTGTTAACACTGGCTGGTGTTTTCAAATTACATCCAAAACTGAAAAATGACAACAATGGAGATACGAGTTTTGCTCCGACAGCCACGTTTTTCTCTGTGATATTGGGAGATTGACAGATGGTCATTTTCAAAGTAAAACCCTGTTACCAAAATGATAAATTAGATGACATGTTTAAAAGTGAATCACTAGTATGTCCTTAATGTCCTCCTGATATTTGATTAGATCCCAGTTAAACATATTTTTTTGATAAAAATCTCAACCCTGTACTCTGTTACTCATTTAAGCCCCTGTCACCAAAAAATATTTCCGAGATGGGTTAATGCACTTTTGAAGGGTTAATGCATTTTTTTTTTTTTGTTCAATGTAAATAAGAGTTACTAAAGGGCTAAATGGCACCCCAACCATGGAATCACCCTTCAATTGCACTGGGGTCAATATGAAGGTTCTGCTACGTTAAAAGTAATTTTCAATTCAAAAGTAATTTTCAAACATATTGTGCTTGGTGTGAACGGCCCTTGTATGCAAAGACCAGACTTTGTTATTTGGGGAATGGGCACATAATACACCGCTTTGGTTTTCTAGAGTTTATGTAGACAACACCTTTCCCCCTTTGCCAGGGATTTACATTCAGACATTTAAAACCAAAAGAACCCAAAAAAACCCTAGTTTTGGTTTCTGAGCATAAAAGTGAAAGGCACAGTACAAGAGCACTACAACGGCTCTGGCACAAGCTTTTTGTCTTGCTTAACGTGGACTTAAGTGTTGAGGCATGCTAGCAAAGATCCCCAAGCCCTCTCCCAACAGTCAAATCAGCATTCCACATTCATGAATCCACTTGATTCAATGTGGAACCTCAGAATGGACACGCACTGCAAGCTTTTACGTGCCACCAATGTCGGGAAAAGCCTTAACGAGCAATTTACATCGAACAGATCGGACAGTTGGCTCAAGAGATGTGTTTTTCTTTAGCAGCAGTCTCCAAGGCAAACAGCTGGGGGGTTTCATTAGTTTATAAAGAGCATCTTCATCCTCGCAACCCCCCAAAGCAGAAGATTTCACATGTCCTCCTCCACTGCTTGTGCAAAGATGGCAAGAAAGTTGTGAGAGGTCTTTTAAAAAATATAGAATTCTCTTCGAAAAGCACAAAAAAAAGATAAAACATCCAATGCATATTTGACTAAAAGTCAAGGCACGTTTGGTTACTGCATCCAGTGGACTTTCATAGTGATGTCAGTTTGGCGGCTTGCCGACATCCACTGTGATTTTGGTGAACAGCTGGTCCTTCTCCACTTTGACCACTTTGTAAGATAAGGAGTTGATGCCGTCTTTGTGCATGGTCTCTCTGGTGTGAGCAATTCGGTCAAACCTGAGAGAGGAAAAAAGTACAGTTAACGCTGAACATGAGCCAAGGTCTTCCTGAGTGGGATAGATAACACATGATAATAGTCCTATTATCAAAATAAAATGGTATTTAAGAATGGTAAAATGGTAAATGGTATTTAACAATGGTGAAATGGGAAACGGTATTTAACAACTGCAAAAGGTATTTAACACCGTAAAATTAGCAAGCATACATTGAAACAGAACTGTTTTCCATTGAGGGATTCTTTCCACACTTTAGGGGTTACTGCACCAAACTCTTGGCTCAAATCAAGGGTTTTAGATGAGTCACTAAAAGTCAAGCATTCAGGGCTAAGTCTTTGGAAGTTCAAAGTGCCCCATCTCATTTTTGTTTCTATTCCAGAGAAGCACAAGTCTTGATGAGGAGATTTTTCAGTTGAAGTGTAAGGAAACAGCAGACACCAATAAATCTTCTGCCGGCTTTATTTATGTCATGCACCCTTAGTTTTCTGAAACCTATATGTAGCTATATTTTATTTGTGAAAGCTGGGTGCAAAAGACTGAACTTCTCTAAACAAATTTGACTGATTTCTCTGAAAGTTTTTGTGTGATTGCTGTTTGGAGCAAGTGTGAAACAATGGATCATTTACAAGCAGTTGCACATATACACACACACACACGTGTATGTGTGTGTGTGTGTGTGTGTGTGTGTGTGTGTGTGTGTGTGTGTGTGTGTGTGTGTGTGTGTGTGTGTGTGTGTAACACAACAGGAGGAGGAGGTCCTAATGCATCAATTTCTTTTCAATGTCCCAATGAGTGTATGCATCAATACGTCCCTCACACTCGTGATAGTCAGACATCACTGTTTAAAAACCACTCTCTACTGAGTCTTATGAACCAATCTGATTGGCTGAGCTGCATTTTAAGCCGTTGTACAAAACTTGATGTGGCCACACCTATAACTGACTTACTGTGTAATGATGCTCCAACTCACTAAATTATACGGTTTATACAAAACCGCTCCAGGGTCAAATTGTATTTTGACCGGTGTTTAAATGGAAAATACGAACGCACACTCACTGTGGAGTGGCAGCAGGTTGTGCAAATACCAAGTGCTATACCTTTGGGGATTAGGGTCGTTCTGCTTGTCCCGTTCATGACGAATCATCCTGCATTTCCCAGTCGCCCCGCTGGGTCTCGATATGGACATCCCCTTGGAGCTCAGCCTATGAAAACAAGGAAGACGGGTCTCGTTTTGGTACACGCTCTGTGTTTACATGCACAGCTAATGAATAAGGATTCCATCTTAATAAAGATAAGCTATGCTGAGAAGAAATCCCATTACTGCCAAGCGGCCCTTCTAAAGCACATCACGGACACCTGTTTTCTGTCAGTGTAAAAATTTTCTGGACTAAACAAGTTTCTCACAAATAGCGGTTCAACTTGCGGTGGACTTTCTCTGGTGAAAAGGCCCAGCTGCAGGAAGACATCAAACAACAATACCGTAAAAATAAGCACTCACTAACTCTCTGAAGGAAGTGTAAATGTAAATAATGCTAATGTGCTTTCGAATATGGGGGGGAGGCTATTTATGTCCCTATTTAAAGGGCGGAAATTAATGAAATTATTGTAGTTGAGATAAAGCAAAAATCTGGTTGCAAGACATCTGAAAGGTGGTGTAAGTCAATCTTAACACTATATTATTTCCCTGCACATCTTTGGGTTTTGCCTTTTTTCAATGCTCAAAAAAAATGTTTTCTCACTCAATTTTGTGCTAATGTTACTTACACTGCTTTTATTGAAGCTATATAAATTTATAGCTGATAACTTTCAAGATTATTATCAGATTTGGCAGAATGGGACACATCGCAGCTTTTTGTCTTGTCTAGAGCAGGGGTCCCCAACTCCCAAAAGGGCAAACACCCTAGTGTACTGGACACCAGCCCTCAGGACCAGAGTTGGGGTCTGTTAGTCTAGACTGTCCAAGGGTCAATTTCACATCTAACCACAGTGTTTTTGTGAAAAAGCTTCATACAAGCTTGCATCTGCAGACTATAGTCCTATGTTGTAAGACTGACACGTAGAAATTTCCCTCCGTTGGCCAACCATATGTGTAAATAAATCCTATTTTACATCAGTCAACATCCGTCAGGTGTAGAAATCATCGTAGTGGAAAACTGTGGGCTAACAACGAGGAACTGGCTCAAGGTTTTTGAGATAAAGAAATGCAGACTGGCTGGATATTATGAATCATGTCTTGTGACGTAAAAAAAAAAACTCAGATTAAGATTGTATGACAAATAAGGGTCTGACTGTTTGCCAGGCCTGAATCCAGTTCTTTTGACTGATGTGTGTTGTTAGGCAAGGGAGTTCACCGACCTGTTGTAAATGTCATCATCCTCTCCACCCCAGCCCCAGTAGTTGTTGGGAAAGCCATTGATTTTCAGGAACTGCTCCTTGCTCATCGAGGACACGCCCCCAAAGTACTGATTATATGGCAACCTGCAAGGAAGGACCAGAAAGAGTGTGTGTGTGTGTGTGTGTCTTTGCTACATTTCCTTGCAGGGTTGATGGTAACAGCCTTTTCCTCCTACTTCAACAAGCTATTCACTTAAGGTATCAAATTTCTAACCACTTATTTGATACTGGGCCTCAATAATGCAGCAGTGACCAGGGGTGTGGGGTGAAATATCTACAGTAGATCTGCCCAAAGTAGCCACATGTTAAGGAGAGAATCAAAAGCAAATCAATTCTCTAAGAGTTTAGGAACTATTTCTCCAAAATGATGTGCTCCTTTGCGGATTGCCATGGCATTTTTGTTTTTGGCACCTATCACAATAAAGAAACATTTGTTTTTGGCACAATAAAGGCGTGTACAAACAAGTACTAAGGCATTTGGTACTGGATATTTTAGAAGGCCTATCAGAAACCCCATTAATCAATGTTTCGCAATGTCTAGTTTACATTTGATGGGGTTTCTGTATTTATATTTCACATTTAAGCTGTGTATAGATGACGGAATGCAATGATATTTTTTTAAATAGGTCTGATATGTACATTTCCAGTGTTTTTAAAACCTACTGGGGCATTTTCGCCCAGGGCTGTCAACTTATTCTGTTAATCTGTTTATGCATTTCTATCCATGGTCCTGTATTAACACACCATTGCCAAACAAAGTTGGTGGTTGTAGTAGTGTAGTAATACAATAGCACTGCCCTCCATTCAGCAAACTAAGGTTCAAGCACACCACACTAAACCAATAAGAGTCTGAGAATGCAACGTAAGTGGATGTAGCCTTACTACATCCACTTACATCTGAACTCACTGCTCTGAATAAGGTCTCCAAAATGCAGAAATGTAAATTTGGACTGAGATATTTGCACCAATCAGACACGAGTAGGGCAGGACTATGGTCAAAGATACTGACATAAAGGCCAATCACAACTAAGGAACTCAGTCAGTCGGCGGTTCCTTCTGACAGCCCCGCCCCACCAGTCTCCCATTAGAGGCCAGCTCAAAATCTCCCTGTTTTTTTTTTTTTTTTTTCACGGACATCTCGAGGGACTGCCGCTTCCCCTCTGAGGGCAGCCAGAAGAGAAGAAACACAGCGCTCTAACGCAGTGTGTTGTGAGGCAGCGGCACAAAACAGCAAGAGGAAACTACTGTTCATTGTGAAAAACAAACGATATAGGAAATGCCTAGAAACATTCACCAGATGGTGGTCTGATATGTAGTGTGTGTGTGTGTGTGTGTGTGTGTGTGTGTGTGTGTGTGTGTGTGTGTGTGTGTGTGTGTGTTTAGTTAGGGGGGTTGGGAGATCCATTATGAGAAAGCCCTAGCAAAACAAACCTATCTGTCGCAGATGTTTCACAAGCTTGCCCTAAGGACAAATGGAGCCTTTTGTGCAACCTCCAGTTCGTCGACACATTTGGTTTATATTCCTTACTCAATAAAAACATCCATAAAAAATATATTACTTCACTGACTTTACTGAACATAAAATGGCTTAATTAACGACGAAACTGTTGCCAAATAAAGCTTGAACTGACCTTCAGATCACCGGTCAACAGAAATCCATTTGTCCAAGTATGTTTAGCAGCTGGCTCAACTTTCAACTTGCATTTGTTGTATAAATGTGCAGCAGTGAAAGGTTTAATACTAGAAGAATTATGTAACTAACTTAAGTACAGATTGCACTGTAAAGTGTTGTAATTAATTGTTTCTGGTCACATTTTCTGTCCATATATTATGAATCTTGGCAGTCCAGAGGAAAAATCCCACTAGTGAATGCAGGTGATGCTACACATGTTTTATCGTGTGCAGAATCGAAAAATGTCAGTTTATTGGTTGAATTTATTGCCATCATTTCAATATCACACCAAGATAATTTTTTCCATTTATCTGAATATATAATGTGTTCCTGCTGACAGAATACAAGCTTGGCCATTTTAGCCTGTGCAGTTAACAAGAGGACAAATTATTCAACACAAAGTGCCTGACGTCTCTCTCTAGCCTTCCTTGTTGTGAGCTAATCTGAGAAAATGACAACCAGATGAAAGTTCCTCAGGAATAACAGCGCCATTCACAGCAGCTACTCTCAAGGAGAGAACGCAGTAAAGATGCCATAAAACACACACACACACAAACCATGTGCACATCCAAACACACACACACACACACACACACACACACACACACACACACACACACACACACACACACACACACACATATATATATTTATTATATACATGTATTAACGCTGGGCAACGATTTAAATTTTTTATCGCGATGAATCGCATGATTTTGTTATACGCAAAATTCAATAATGAATTCAAAAGTGGTGTATTGCGCACTTTTATTTTAAAAGTACTGCTATACGGACAAAAGTGCAATTACATTTGATTTGCAAACACTTTAAACAAATAAGGCGCTTTTTAACAGCAGTATTCCTTTACACAGCTGCAGTTAAAACATTTCTTGCAAATCTCAACTTAAACAGTAATGTAATTAAATCAAATATAAAACCAAAGCTATTTGCCGCTGCCAGGGCATTAATGTTTTATCTAGTTTGTTATAGAAAAACAAGTTACCCTCAGAGTCCAGAGCATGGGCGCCGGAACCATTATAGCAGGGGTGGACGTACCACCAACGCCCCCCGCCCAAAGTTTTGATCAAAAAGACATTATTTTAGAATAAATATCAATGAATGAACAGACAATTCATTGTGACTGTCCTGCAAGTGTGTTAGGCTCAACATTTCCTGTGCTCCTCTAGAAGAGGCTGCTGTTTACAGTGTTTACCTCCTTTATCTAATCAGTCCTTCATTTAAGTAAATCAGGAGCTGCTGATGGACCTGAGCCGAACCATGTGAGGGCTGGAGAGCATCAAGAAGATCAGGAACCAAACCTGTGCTCTTTTAAATGTGTTCCTCCAACCAACAGCCTTATCACTTTATTATGATGATTTAATGTTTATGCACACACACACACACACACACACACACACACACACACACACACACACACACACACACACACACACACACACACACTTTCGTTTTTTCTATTTATGTTTATAGTCATAGTTTAATATACATAATGGCCGTTTTAACATGAATTTCAAACCTCTAGTGAGAAATAAGACCATGCTGCGGGAGCCCTGTTGGCTCTCACATCAGGAAGAAATGTTTGCTAACAAACCAGTAGTAGACTGACTTTATAGTACCTTTTCTTGACTTCGGACAGGCTCTTTACATTTGTGCCTTCAGCAGATCCCCATATAAAGAGCGAAATACAGTTTATTTATGTTACAGATGTAGACGTAGGCCTGGAGTAGCCAAAAGTGTATATCATGGTATATTCAAAATTTCTCACTGTTTTGTTACATATTACCATGAATTGATATGTGGATTCACTGTCATCCCCAAACAGAAACTTCTTAGAAGACAGTTAGCCTAATTTTGTAGGTTAATAGTTTTGACTTCAATTCACTATATTTAACAACTGAGAAATAAATACATTTTTGGAGGGGCAAAATTATGAACAATAAACAGGTCAACCGGTCACTACTACGATCTGTTTAGAAAACAACTTTTGAAAACGGTTTAAGAACATTGAACATTAACTAGAAAATAAAAAGTATTAGGCTCAGTTTTATCCCACAAAACGCTTAGTTTTTCAACACGATCTCTCAAATCCAACCTGAAGATGCAAAATGTGTTTATGTTGATAAGGTGTCGCCGCAGCTGTGCTGACAGGCACTGAATTCAAATGTAATCTCTTCGGAATCTGGTGCACATCCAAGAGGACAGCCATCTGAGACCACTGTTTTTCTACATGCTGCATTCATGAGAAATATGAACAGGTGTATCATATTTATCCACTGACTGGACCAACCAGTATTCAATTACTGTTGGAATTAAACACACACCATAAAGGTGGTTACAAGTGCTGACGGCTTACCTGAAGCCGAACTTGTCCATGGACACGGACAGGTGCCTGGGTTGGCTGAAGCACTTGTAGATGTTGCGGTCGTCCATGGGAATGAGGTCCACGTCACTGAAGACAAAGCACTCGTAGTCATACTCCTTCAGGGCTTCAGCGTAGCCAATATTCAAGAGTTTGGCACGGTTAAATGTCTCATCTCCTTCCTGCCCAGAAAACCAGCAATGATCAGACATGTATAAGAACAACACAAAACATTCTAGGAGCTGCAATATTTATTCCACCAAGCTGATGATCAATGACGTATTTAAACATGTGGTTGACTGAGAAATAAAACAACTCTATAATGCTCTATCATGTTTACACGAATAAACATTCTGACACTATATAAAGCACCGATCAATATATATATACATACATATGAACATACATCTATACACATACATACAAACACGCCATGAAAGGTAAAACTGGGTCAATAAAAAAAAAGCCAGATTTGTGGAGTAATAATTAATTATAAAATAAAAACATTAGTTGCAACTCTTTTATACTCCACTGTCAAATCTGCACTGGCTTTGAATAAATAATGGACTTATTTCCCAAAAAAGAGACATTTTTCACCTTTACATTGAAAATGAACAAAGAGTATTTGAACCCTGGAACATTATAAGGAGACTCTAATGTTGAACCTGATTTGGCAAAAAGTTTAGAAGACGGATTCACCTTAAAGGGGAATACCACTGATTTTTCAGAACATCTGCATGCTTCAGTGATGACAGAAACCAGACATCTGCCTCTAAAAGCTCCCTCACGGAAAGTTATTCCATGAAATGGTTAGTAATGACTTGCCTGATGCCTGAGTCCTTGTTTTAAAAGAGTTTTGAGAAAGATTTGGAAATAATTTTTAAATCCGCTGATGTTGAAAGGGTACATGCAGATGAGGCAAACTAGACCTAGTCTCTCAATACTTCAAAAAACAAAAAAAAATACATAAAATGTAAGTTGGAGTAAAAAGAGTTCCAGTAGTCTGCTCACGACGACATTTTTACACAATGTAAATGCCATCTAGTGTTCTCAAAAAAAAAAAAAAAAAAAGAACAAAAAAACTGTAGGGTCACAGGTGGTTTTGGATAGTAAATAAAACCATTGTATTTGCTTTGCACACATCAAACTCCGCTTCCATTCACCACCACCTTCGACAACTGCCAGCATCTGAGGTATCAGTCCTCCCATTGACAGTGGTTATTGGTTTGAGAGCTGTAACCAGATGCTTCTGTATTCACCATCCACCATCAAGAAATGAGTAATTGAAAACATTTGTGTTTGTTTAACTGACTGCATTATACATTAGATCATCAATCAACGCTGAAAAATCACTGACATTCCATCTGAATGGAAGAACAGGTCTCGTTTAAGCAGGTTGTAAATTAAAATTGGAGACCCTCTCATGACGTTTTAATGTAACCTCTTTCACGACTGTAAGGCGTGGCTTAGTTGATGCAGAAGGCTCAATTCCAACCCGGTCTGAGATGTCAAGGCAAACAATAGCACGTTAGGAATAACCGTCACATAAGACCAGGATAAAGGCGACATCTCAGGATCAGATTTCTCCCTTTTTCCGTAACAGAGCTGATCTTTCTCCAAATTCTGATCCTGAGTCAGTGCGGAAGCTGGTTTTATGAACACTGTCTCTGTCATGCACTATACGAGTTCTCCCTGCTCCGCAAGTCATCCAGTTGTCGTGGCGATGAAAGGGAAACAACTAGGCATCAATTTAGCAGATATGGTCCTCTTTTCTTGACTAGGAGACCTCATTGCTCATCTCAGGTTCTCTTTCAGGTCCTTTTCACTACTGGGCCTCTCCCTGTCCTTTGGTCTCTGGAGGGCTTGATGAGTCCGCTGTCTGCGGTACACTTTTCCTTGAGTTTGGCGAGCACAATGGCAGTGTCTGAGGCCATGTGGGCGATAGCTGTAGACAGAGCGTCTCCAGGGCCATGGGGCTATCTGTTAACTGCTTTCTATGCCAAGCAGAACAGCAGAAAGAACGTTCCTTTAGAAGGAGGGGAAATGAAATCTGGGGTCCCCGAAGGCACCGGGCTGCGCTTGTCCTTTGTAGTGGGAGGGACATCCTCAGCTGGCCCCAGGGACAGGGCCTGGGCTTTCAGGAAGGAGCACTGTGGAGAATGACCTGCGTCAAGATTTAGGTGGGCTATTTATGCAGACAGAGCTCCTCAAAAGACATGGTATCAGATACCACTAGTCCTACCAGATAATCTCTATGGAGCGTCATCCCACCATCCACTCGCCTGACACTGCCTAAGACACCTGAGGAATGAACTCGTGATGAGGACATACGTTAGCGAACGTTAAAAAAGGTTTCACTGTATGGGCTGGACACAAGCTGTCAGTGTTTGATTACCTGACTTTCATAGACTTGGGGATTAAGAATGACATGTAAATAAAATGGAAATATATGTGTAAGAGAGCGAGAGAGAGCGAGAGAGAGAGAGAGAGAGAGAGAGAGACAGAGAGAGAAAGAGAGAGAAAGAACTGATAAGCTTATATTGCCAGCCAATAAACCCAGCCTCTAAAGCAGCCTGTGTTTGGCAAGAGAAAAAGAGAATAGACGTTCTCACCTTTTTCCCCGCTGTAAGAGCCACGTGCAAGCCATCGGACATGCAAAAGACTGGCAGTTTGGTCAGGAAGAGGAAGACAGGTCGGAGTGGGATCAAAGGGAGGTGGGAAGCGAGGAAGAGAGGAAAGAAGGGGTGGCAGAAAGAGCAAGAGACAAAATTAGAGAGCAGAGTGAGCAGAGCAGCACGTGAAGACAACATTCAGAGAAGGAAGAAAACAGCTGATGAGCCAGCAGCCCTCTGTGAGGACACACTTGACACCTATCCACATAACGTGTCCTGGTGTGGCTAAAATTATTACTATTTGGTTTAATCTTGAAATAAAAGTTATTTATAACAACCACTCAGCACGATTCAGGAACAAACTACTTTTTGTTACTGCATCTGACCCCCCACCCATACACACACACACACACACACACACACACACCACAAAGGTGGTTACAAATGCACACACACAAACACACACACAAAAACACACACACACACACACACACACACACACACACAAACAAACACAC
>JBBPCZ010069950.1:0-12053 GCA_037974445.1 Brycinus macrolepidotus | reverse complement strand
GGTATTTTGATGAAACTCATTCAGAAACTTTCACATCCGTTAAACTGCTCTAACAGTGAATACTGTTACACTTCAGAACCAGGCAGTTACATTTAAGTATTTCTAACGTTTTATTGCAATGTTTTCCAGCTGGAGGTCTAGTGGTTAGGGCGTTCGCCCTGTGACCAGAAGGTTGTGGGTTTGAATCCCAGGACTGCTAGTGGCACCTCTGAGGTACCCTTGAGCAAACTACCGTCCCCGCACACACTGCTCCCCCACACACTGCTCCCCCGCACACTGCTCCCCCGCACACTGCTCCCTGGGCGCTGTGTTCCTGGCTGCCCGCTGCTTCACTCGGGTGAATGAGTTAAATGGGTTAAAAGTGTTAAAAGTGTTAAAAGTGTTAAATGCAGAGGTAGAATTTCGTGCTGTTCACACTGTGTGCTGTGGTGTGTTTACATATGACAAATGGTCACTTCACTTCATAACTTCATAAAAGTCTGAAAGAGCAGCATATAGTTTATTTAAAAAACAAAACAAAACAAACAAACAAAAAAAAACAAGGGTGTGTCCAAACTTCTGGCCTGTATAAATATAACATTAATATAATAACATTTATATACATGCAAAAATGTCATATATATGTCATATATACCCACAAGATTTAATCATTTTTAATTATATAATTTATCATTATATCACCATTTATATATATATATATATATCTGGCATGGTTCTGTGGTGCAAAATGAACACACACACCTGTACATGCCTGCCTGACAACCTCTTCCTCTGCCCGGTTCTTCCAAAACCTCACTGGCTTTGACTCTGATGTGTGTGTGTGTGTGTGTGTGTGTGTATGTGTGTGTGTGTGTGTGTGTGTGTGTGTGTGTGTGTGTGAGTGAACTCGGCAGAGGTTAAGAAGTTCAGCCAGGACGCTGCACACACACTGATTCAGCAGTTCTGCGGGCCAGCGCTGGGCGTTTATCTCCACTGGAGGTGACTGATGGTGTCGTGACGCCTCCACCTTTTCCTCCCACTCCTTCCTCCCACCCCACCTTCCCAGCATTCAGCTCTGCAACACTGATCAGGCTACAATATGCAAATGAGCCTCTAACCAATCACAGTGTTTCTGACAGGGTGACCAATCACAGCTCCAGGTGAGTTATCGGGGTGCTCTGATGAATCGAGGTCTTCACGTATTCCAAAACAAAAGTTTAATTATTTATTTAAGCCTCTGATCGACCAAACTGTTTTTAAAGGGCGCGAATTCTATATTTTCCTGTTTCATTTTATCCCTGATGTTTGATGTGTTTGTGAACCAAAAAGATGTCATAATTCACCATAATTCATTTTTACATGACCATCTGCCAGCCACAGATTTAACGGGCTGTTTCTGTTACAGCGCCTTTAAGGGTGACATATGTAAATTATCTTTGTTCGGATTGGCTGCCCTGTTTTTGTTTTTTTTGTTTTTGGTATAGAAATTTTGGGAAAAACTGAAACAGAAGAAATATGTAGAATATGTAGGTGTTTTAGTGAATCACACCTTAATGAATCTCAGTGAATGGTTAAAGATTGGCCAAAATAATTTCACTTTTGTCGGATTACATGAAAACCTCGATTCGTCAGAACACCCCGATAACTCACTTGGAGCTATGATTGGTTCGTTTGCATATTGCATTCTTCCGGGATAACAATATCGCGATAACGGTTAATAGCGCACCCAATTTGGGGGTTTGTTTGTGGTGGGTAGCGAGTGATTTCAGTTTGTCCAACGAGGGGTGGGGGTGTTGTTTTGTTGATGGGTGAGGGGCATTTTTCATTTTCATATTGTTTTTTTGGCCATGGCAGAAAACAGGACACCAAGGAGAACTGCTGCCAGAAGAAACACTGCCATAACTATTGCTAACCTCATCTTTTTAGCTTGTCCTCCTTATCTGATGTCATTCTTTGCATAGTAACAATGATCTGAAGATGGAACCTACAGACGACTACAATTAGACACAGCCCACCCCTAAAAATTCACCCTAAAACAGCTGAGGTTCCTCCAACCTCCAAAACACATCAGCATAAGGAGGCTTTCCTAGCAACAAACTGGAAAACCTCACTCTAGAGACTAGTGCAAGCAGGCATGTTGACCACAGATATAGCGATTGTTACATCTTTCATTTCAGCCTTTAAGTAAATTTAAAAATGTGATTTCTAAAAAAGGAACAGCGGTGCTGGTTTCGATATCCGTATTGTACCAGAAAAGTTTAAAAAAGCTCTAATGTAACATTAGGATCGATCATTATCACATTTTTCAAATATGAAATTCTACATCATCATGCCGAAATCAAAAAAAAATTACATGAGCAAGTATTAATAATTATTAATATAATAATAATATGAAAAACATATACATAATCAATTACTTTTTTTAAAAGTACCTACTTATGTAAACAAATACTACCGCAAGTTCTGATATCTCCATGCCCAAAGTACTTTTTTGTTACTTTTTTGTTTACTGATTTATTACTTCTATAATATTGTATACCACATATACTGCTTTTCATGCTTTATTAATGTTTTCCTGTCCTCCGAGACCTAAACTGAAAACCTGAACCAAAATTGCAGCTCGTTTTACCTCCTAAAGATCCATTCAAAGACCTTCAAAAGCATAAGGGAGAGGAACTGAAAAGCCGGTTTCAGCACCCATGCAAAGTGAGAAAGTCTCCTGGGGACGTGGGGCTGAAAGAGAACAACCTCCTGAAGTTAAAGACTCTTCTCGTCAGGCGTGTGTGTGGGTTTTTGTGTGTGTGATCATGGTCAGGAAGGAAGAGGACCTGTGACTGCTGACCCACTTTCCTGCATTGACAGGAAAGTGAGTTGTGTGTGAGGGGGCGTCTGTGTGTGTGTGTGGGGGGGGGGGTGTGTGGGGGGTGTGGTGGAGGGGGAGGTGTAGAAAGAAGACCGTGGCAGTTTCCATTAAGAGGAAAAGGCCAGTAAGTGGTCAAGATAAGGTCTAGACAAGCTGCGAGGCCTATTCTAGCATTCATCAGCATAAATATTTCCAATAGTGGGAAGTTAGCAACCAGAGAAAATAGACTGCTTGGTAGACGCGCTGACCACAAGCCTCAAAACTGATATTTTAATAACCTCAAACTGTGTATAAATAGCAGGCAGTATCTGCACACTAGCTGGTGTTTATTTCACCACAGTGATCGCAGGGATGCCAGTGCAGTGATGTCCCTGCAATCATACCCCTGCAGTAATGTCCCTGAACCTGTACTTCTGCAACAATGCCCCTGCAACAATGTTCATACAATGGTACCTCTGCAGTGATGCCCCTGCAGTGGTACTCCTTCAATAATGTCCTTGCAATGGTGCCCCTTCAACGATAGCCCTGAAAGGATGGCTCTGCCATGATGTCCCACTTATGATGCACTTGGTACTCTTGGTACAATGGTACTCTTGCCATGTCCCTGCCATTCACCTGCAGTGGTACTCCTGTATTGAACACCCTGCTATTATGCCCCTGAAATGTGGCATTTGTAATTCTGCGCCTGCAAAAATGTTGCTGCAATGGTGCACTTCCAGAGGTACCCCTGCAATGATATTCCTGCTATTATGCCCCTGAAATGTGGCACTTGCAATGTTTCCCTTGCGAGGATGCACTTGCGATGCTACCCCTGCAATGAAGGCCCTGTAAAGATGTCCCTAGAACAATTCACTTGCAACGATACCTCTACAATGATGGCTCTACACCCACAGCCCTGCACTGACACCCTGGGAATGATGCCCTGGCTACGGTACCCTTTGCTATGACGGGGAACAGCATATTAATTAAAGCCTGGAACCAAAATCTGCAGTTAAGTAGAAGAAGGGTTTGTGACTGAGGGAATGTCACTGTAGGAATGTTAATGGACACATAAACGTCAACAAACATTTATTGGCTAGAGATCTAAGGGACAGTCTTGTTTGTCTTGGACACTGGGATAACAAAGAAAGATGAAGAGATAAAAAGGGGCAGAGGGAATGAGAGAGAGAGTGAGAGAGAGAGAGAAAGAGAGAGAGAGAGAGAGAGAGAGAGAGAGAGATGCTGAGAAACCAGTAAAATGATGTGTCTCAATGCTGGGAAAATGCAGTTTTCGTTGCAGCTAAATCAGGACAATGGTATCCTCCTCAACTTGAAAGAGATTTATCTTCCAATGTTTTTAATGTCACTGACAACTAAAAGGGACCAGCTACCATCACATAGAGTTCTACTAGTTTTAATTTTCTCCTTTATTCCCAGCGGAAGCACGGTCTCGACTTATAAGACCAGTTAGAAGCACAGATTTCTCAGCAAACAGATTGAAGACTCACCATTGAAGAAGCTCTTGACCTTCAGGTAGCCAACACTGAGCCTGAGCACAGACAGTTTGTCCAGCCGAGAGCGCACATCCTCGGAGAAGGGCAAAAGGCTGGTCAGTTTGTCCAGCTCCTGGTTTAGGCGATCCCTGTGCCGTTTGGAGGGGTTCGACTTGGCGCCCTCCGGTGGTGCCGGCTTAGGTCTAAAGAAAGAAGAATGAATAGTTGTAGATGAGGAACGGAAGACTTAGGAACCTTAACTTAAATAGGGGTGGGAATTTGTACCCTGTAATTTGCCTGATGCAGTTTTACAGTTGATCCTTCAGTAAATTCTTAAACTCAACCCTGAAACTTACTGGATTAGCCTGTCTATCTGTTAGCCACTGGTGGTTTACTAAACAAAGTCACATTCTTCAAGGGCAGTGGTTCCCAACCCAACCCTGGAGTACCCCCTGCCCTGCAGCATTCCCTGCTCCCAACACACCTGATCCCACTAATCAGTTAATTACCCACATATACTTAAGTGGGTGTGTACACACTAAAATGTGTAAGGCAGGGGTACTCGAGAACTGGTTTGGGATCAGTTTGAGGGGGTACTCCAGGACCAGCATGGGAACCACTAAGGTCATGTTTAGTACACTTTGCCTATATTATTCAATATGTATGATGAAAAAGAAATAAACCAAGAGTGCAAAGGTTTCGTGGCAAAAATAGCGATACAGGCTACATGGAATTATATGGAATCTCCTGATAAGAAAGTGAAAAGCTTGGATTATGTTTGATTGCGTTATATTTGTGTATGTCTTCGTCATTCGGAGAAACAGTTATGATCGAACCAGTGGAATATGCGAAAACACAGAAAAATGGAGAAGTTTGTTTCTGAAAGGCCTGTTGCTTCTTGGCCGCTGTCCTGTGAACGCCATGACTCCCTTCTAAGGCCGAGCCTGAGACTGAAAAAAAGCCTCAGCGTGCCGGCTGAAAACAATTAGGAGCTGGTCGGGATTTTGTTTTGGTACAAACAGGCCTAAAAATAAGTCGGGGGGCCGGTAGGGGGTGGGGAGGGGTACGTGTTGTGAAGAGTTCCTCCAGCGCAGAGACAGAGCGAAGGGATTTGTTCAACATCTCATGGGAGATAAGGGCCAATCACGCGAAAACATCTCAACTCCGACCTCATTTCCTGTTTCTGCAATGTTCCGATCAGAGAATGAGTCGGGGAGGATGCAGAGGTGGGAAAAAAATAAGCACCCAAGCTTTGCAGACGATCAAGTGATTCCCATGGATGACACGGACTCGTGACCACCAAGCTTGAGGCCTCCAAAGCCAGCTGTTCCATGAATGGAGTGTTGTTAATGAGGATCTCTCTCCCTCTCTCTTTCTCTCTCTCTCTCTCTCTAACTGTCTCTATCTCTCTCTCCCTCTCTCTCCACACAGACAGAGTGTCTTATCTCAAGATCTGCTATGGAAATCACCGGTGATTTATTTTTTATAGTACTGGAGGCTGATCCGTATCAGTTAACAGGAATTTCAGTGGTTTGTCTGGGGATAAACCAATGCTGAAGAATTGCCTAAGGAAGCCTCTTGGCATAAGTGGGCTCTTTCGGAATGTTCTGTGTGTTAAGATGCTCTGTGTTAGTAATTATTACTCTATTATATGCGATTATGAAGTGTCAGGAAACCTGCTCTCTCCCTCCGCACTCCAACAGTCAACGCCAAAAACGGTTTCCCCGGCCGCCCGTTGCTCGTCTGTCCCGGGGACAGAGAGCCAAAGCAAATCTTTTCACAACAAATTTGCCGTCTAGACGTTCGCCATTAATTGGAAATTAAGTCCATCTGCTTAGCTCACCCCGGCTTAACGACGAGACAGGCGACACAAACCTGCTGCCACGGAGACGGGGGCAGGAGGCTGGTGCCAAGCAACAGCATGACAGGAGAAACCCTGCCAGGCGGCTGTCGCTGGACAGACTGTCATGGCTATCGGCGATTAGAGCAGCGCATGCCAATGTTTTGTTCAGGGGGAGCTAGTCTAACGGGACAGGACTTTTTGTAAAAAGACAGCTTAGCAAGACAACAGAGCTGTTTCGCAAAATATAGCATAACAGGGCACAGGGACTGTATGCTAAAGGTTCAGCTAGTCAGAAAGGAATTTAAGTAAAGGTTTATCTAGACATACAGGCTTTTCACTTAACACTAGCTATTCGCTAAAACACAATTTTACTGAAAGCTGACTCAGTTTAGTATCAGTGTTTCATTGCAAGACAGGTTAGCTATCTTTTTACCCAAGGTTTTTTTTTTTTTATCCACGGCTAGGAAGGCAGGGGGAACATTTTAACCAAGGCTAGTGTAGTAAGGCAAGAGAACATTTCAACCAGGACTAATGTAGTAAGGCAGGAGAACACTTTAGCCAGGGCTAGTTTAGAAAGGCAGGAGAACATTTTTTCCACGGCTAGTTTAGCAAAGCAAGGTAATTTTTTAACCAGGACTAGTTTAGCAAGGCAGGAGCGTCTGAGGGAGAGCCAGCATGGTGTTCCTTGGCCCTCACTGTGTCTGCTTTCTGTAATGAGAGCCATTATCGAGGTCTGAGCTCGGCCCTTACTGGAATCACTGCCATCAACTGTGGGGCTTTGACTGCACTCCCCTCCCCCATCCGAAAAAAAGGCCCGTCTACCCAGAGGAATCTCCGCCGTAACTCGAGCCAGTCCGACAGACCCTAATTATGTTTTCCCAGAAATAAAGCAAAAGTAAGAGGCCTGGCAGGACAGTCCTACCACGCTTGCCAGGCAGTGCCACGCAGGCACCCCAACTGTTCACCTGCGATATGATGCAGTTTATTCATTCATTTATTTATTAATTTCACCATTTCACATTCAGGATCATTTCTACTGGTCCACTTCGCATGGAATGTTCAAACAATGTTAAAAATGGTTTAGCTCAGCAGGAGAACATTTAAACCGGGGTAGTTTAGCATGGCAGCTGATCAGTCAAAATGTATTGGGAGTCCAATTTTAGCTTCTTTAGTTCAGAACTGGAGCTACGAGGCTAATGTCGCTAACACTAGAAGTCACTAGTCACCCAAATCTTTTCATCCCCCAAAACTTCTCTGGACCCTCAAACCACATCCAGCTCTTCATTAAGGTGGATCAGACTCGTGGACATGGTTTAGGACTTACTGTGAGCTGTAAAAATGAACTACATATTTGGGTGAGAGAGTCGGGGGCCAGCCAACACCCATTTAATATCGAATCTTCTTTAATATAACAGTCTAAAAAACATCAGGCCGTTGCCTAGCAACAGAAAAATACAATAACAGAAACCACACAAAGTTAATTATAACCTGTTTATTACTATAATCGTCATAATCTCTAATTAACTACTAATTACCCGCGGTCAGTGTTAATGATGCTAAAAACACAGAGAGAGAGAGAGAAAGAGAGAGAGAGAGAAAGAAAGAAAGAAAGAAAGCAAGCAAGAAAGAAAGAAATAAAAATGTGTGGTAAGGAGGTGGAAAAAGACAAACAGTGAAAAGGTGGAGAGAGAGAAAGAAAGAAAGACAGAAAGGAAGAAAGAAAGCAAGAACGAAAGGGAAAAAAGTGAGGTCGAGGTGGAAAAAGAGAAACAGTGAAAAAGGGTTGAGAGAGATGATAAAAAGAAAGAAATAAAGAAAGCAAGAGAGAGAGAGAAAGAAAGAAAGGAGTGGAAATATATACATGTATGTATAGTAGGGGTGGGCGATATGGCAAAAATATCATATCATGATTTTTTTTTTACAGTTAAATCACAATTTCGATTTAATCACGGTATTTATATTGATTTGTACCTATAGATGTTTTTTTTTTTTTACTATTTTGCAAGTTACTGAACAGTACAACCAAACTATTTTCCTTTGTAAAAACATAGTCCTAAAGAACAAAACAGCATTTAGGCCAAAGAACATTTCTGAACAGACTTTAATCAGTTTGTGCAATTTTGCCAACATGTTTATTTAAAGCTAAACAAATACTTAATGTTACTTCAGAACAAAATGTCAACAAGGTACAAAAAAAACCTCGTTTTCTACAGTTTTGATGGGAACCGTATCTTTTTCCGAGGTAAAAGGTAACTGCTTCTGTTATCTCTTTCCATCGCTTGCTTGTCCTCTTATATGGAGCTCCTTTCTCAAACGCCTGTGTCAGAGTGGCTTGTTTTGGTTTGGTACCTGCCGCCTCTGCTGCCTGTGGTGTGACTGCTCTCCTGGCCTCTACACTCTCGGCGTATTGTTTAGGGCAGGGGTCTCAAACTCCGGTCCTGGAGGGCCGTGGTCCAGCACGTTTTGGTGATTTCCCTGCTCAGAAACACCTGGTTCACCTCACCAGTTAATTGCCAGGTTTAGTGAATGTGTTTGAGTCAGAGAACCATCAAACTGTGCTGGACACCGGCCCTCCAGGACCGGAGTTTGAGACCCCTGGTTTAGGGTGTCGTCTCTTTAAGTGGTTGAAAAGGTTCGTCGTGTTGCCGTCCGACGCGCGAACCTTTTCTCTGCAGGCTTTGCAAATAACGGCTGTTTGTTCCTCATCGTTTGGGTAAAAGCCAAACCAGTTCCACTTCACCGATGTAGAGTTTTTTAGGGACCAACTCATCCGTGACGTTTTCACTTTCAGCCATTGCCTCCCGCTACACTCTGAATCAAACAGTGTGGGCGGAGTGAGAGCTGTACGTCAGAGCCATAGGTCCCTTTGGTTGGATGAGCGCTGTTTCTATAAGGCGGGCATTAAGCGGACCAGCGAATAGTGCGATTTGGCTGAGGAAAAAAAAAATTAGGAAGAGCACAGAACCGCAATAGATAGATAGAATGTGGTCTATGTAGACGATACTACAGCACATAGATCGTCTTCACGATCTCATATCGTCATATCGCCCACCCCTAATGTATGGTGAGAGAAAGTGTGTGTGAGTTTGTGTATGTGTAGCTCCATTAAAACTGCCCAAACACAAATTGTTGTCTGCAGTCTGTTTCTTCACTATTATTTTTCATCAGTTTATATATATGTGAGTATATTTATATTTAATTTTGAATAAATTATTTTTGGTTTCATATTAAGTAATGATATTTTATAGTCTACTAACCTATTAATTTATTTTTAATTACTTATTTATTGTTAACTAACTATATTAATTAGTTTAACACTAACATTACACATATATAAATAGATATTAATATGTTAATATTTTGCATTTTAACTGTTTGGCTATAACTGTCTATTTATACAACATTCATAAAAACATTTTATTTGATTAATTGATCTATTTCCAGTCAATTGATTATGCATTCGTATATTCAGGTCTTTTATGAACTGTAATTTACTACATCATATAATGCCATTGTGTCATAATGTTTAATATAATGTTGTTTTATTTAGCTTGTTAAAGTTGCTAGCTGAGCAGCTACACGATATTTAAAAAAAAGGTTCTAACTGGTGCTAGATACCATGTACCGGGTTCTCCAGCCGGTTGCAGTGATTCAACTAGTTTAAGGAAAACCTGATTTGACTCAGACGAGCTACGGAGTGATATTCTGTATGCCTTCCAAGACCTGCCAACAAACACACACACACACACACAAACACACACACACACTCACCCATACACTCACCAGCCACCCCAACCTTCCTCAGTTACATTCTGCATATGTAATGAGGTTGTCTATTACTGGTTAATGTTATGTTGCCCCGCCTCCTGGTGCACTGTGACATCATCAAAATGGACTTTGGGGGCGAAGCAAAAGTCATGAAAGGTCACAAGAGTTCGGTCTTTTAAATGACACAAACAGAAAGGTCAAAAAGGTCAAGGGCTTTAAAGGGCCCCTACCATGAAAAGTGAACAGGGACATAAATACTATGAGTGCCCTGCCCACACCCGCCTTGTGGTTTTTGTGATGTCGTAAAATAGATGAATTCACATACATCCGCCTGTCTGGCTGACAGTCGCTTAGCTCCGCCCATTCACCATGGTGATACGAGCACCTGCTTTTTTATATGAGGCTTCAACGATAGGAGGCAATCAGAATAGAGCTCAGGCGCATATATTAGTCTTATCATAAGTGGACCTTGGGGAGGGGGAGGGCTGATCAATATATCGTCTGTTAATCATCATGGCGATATCAGCCACTGTAACACTGATAAGGCCCCAATATGCAAATGTGCTCTAACCAATCACAGTGTTTCTGACAGGGTGACCAATCACAGCTCCAGGTGAGTTACTGGGTGTTCTGATGAATCGAGGTCTTCATGTAATCCGACAAAAGTCTCATTATTTAATTAACCATTAAAGCCCCTGATTGGCCGAGGTGTTTTTAAAGGGCCCGTATTCTACATTTTCCTTTCATTTGACTCTGTGATGTTTGATGTGGATGTGAACTAAAAAGATTTTATAATTCATCATGTTTTTGTTTAAGACATATATGTTAATGAACTCTTTTCTGATTGGCTGCCCTGTATTTCACCTCATGTCAAAGACAGCACTGGGCTGAAACACTACTTAGAACTTCAGCCTGAATGGGTGGGGCTACACTGCTGTAGGTTGAAACTAATAATAATAATAATAATAATAATAATAATAATAGTAACTCTAGACATATATACATGTGTGAGTTTTGTGACATCACAAAAACTGATTTGAAAATGGGCTGTTTTTGCATATGGACTGTATGGATGGGGCGAGTGAACATATATTTTAAATCCTTAACAATATTTACATACTTTAAGTCTTTTTAATTCCAGGAAAGTGATGATTAGGGCCCTTTAATGTCTTGAAAGGAATCACAGTCGCAATATGCAGAATGAGGCTCCATCAATGGGAGCCACTCAGAACAGACCTCGGTGTCACTAATAGCATTTTTGATGCTAAGGGGTAATGTGAGGTTGGTAAAGTGCGTATTAACGACTTGTTTTTGATACATAAAAGGCCCTAAGGATGATAAGGGAACATTTGACGGACGGTGGGGGGGTTTGGTGATTTATATGGGTTTAGGGAAGGGGGGCAAAAAATGTGGGAGACGGGCCTTTTAAACAATCTCTGTGAGGTCACAGAGGTCAGCTGCCCTTGTCCCAACTCCCACGGCGTGTCATGGTCCGGGTTGCCGTGACCTCGTTCCGTTGGGAGGCTGAGCGGCCCCCACCCGGACCCTTAATCCGGCCCGCTCGAAAGAAAACACGCCCCTCAGCGCTGTTTAATTGGGCCACTTTCATCAGCGCCGGGCCTTCTCCCCTGATAACCCCTGCTGGAACTCAACACACATCTGGTTCTGATCACACACACTCACACAGAAAAAGAGCAATAAACCCGAGTAGACCTGACCGGCTATGCTAACACAGTCCACTACAGAACATCAGGATTGTGATTTTACTGCTACATATTGTGACTGTGATGCCTTTCAGTACATTAAAGGGGCAGAATCTTCACTTTTCTGAAATTTAAAAGGTTTAAAGTCTGTAAATATTGTTTGAAACAGTTTACTCCTGACCATCCATACGGTCCATATATGGAAAATAAGCTACAAAAACAGCACGTTTTCAAATCACAGTTTTTGTGATGTCACAAAACCAACACATTTAAATATATCTCCTTTTTATGTCTACAGCAGTTTAGCCCCGCCCAGTGATGTACCGATTCACCAACACCTTTTGTTGGATGAAGACCTCGATTCATCAGAACACCCAGTAACTCACCTGGAGCTGTGATTGGTCACCCTGTCAGAAACACGGTGA
>JBBPCZ010069940.1:0-12054 GCA_037974445.1 Brycinus macrolepidotus | reverse complement strand
GTATATATATCATGGGTGTCAGTTGAGAAGTGCTGGTGACTATGTCGATTGTATTTGTTGACAGAGATGGGTGTGGTAAGAATGAAGGTGAGGAAATTGTGGGGATACATTTTACAGATTCAAAAAGTGGTGGGGACAGAATGGTCCTTGCTGAAAAAGTAGTGGGGTCAAATTTTACCAGTCTTTCTAAAAGTCGTGGGGATGAATTTTACCCATCTTTCAAAAAGTATTGGGACCATGCCCCCAACATCCCTAATGTAAATGGCACCTATGACTACACTCTTCTAACAGTACTACTGAGTATAAACATACTCTTTTGTCTTTTGACCCCTCTTTGTCCTTTTCCCAGTTGATTTGCTGTAGTAATGACAATGAAGTGGCTTTAGGGGACAAATGGGACTTTTCCACTGGACAAGGAACCGTATCGTACCGCGAACAAATGTTTTTCCATTACAAATAAAGCGACCTGAACTCGAGTTATACCCGAGCTACTCGACGGCAGGGCCGAAAGTGGGCCGCAGCCGAGCTGACTGCATCACTGCTTTCTGATTGGTCAAAATGTTGTTATCACAACTGGGAAGTCAACGAAGTTTAAGCTCGACTGTCTGTTTGGGCTGAAGATAAATTTCAGTGGGAGTTTTCTATGATGCTAACATATTTATCTTTAACACTGTGAGAAACAAGGTGATCCCGGACATCACTAACAAGTTATCTGGATTAGGTTTAATCACACGGATAAAAAATGCAGAAAAAAAATAAAAACTCAAACAAGACTATAAATATTAAAAGACCACAATAACAAAAGCAGCTCTGACAGAAAAACTTTCCACCAGTTTGACTCCATGGACGCGGTTTTGGGACGACCGGCCATAAACTGTGTGGAGAGAACTGAGTCAGAAACTCCGTTACCGGACTGAGATACACTGGAACATCAAAACGTGCTGCAGGTTCCGTACCATCTCAGTACGGTTTAGGTACAGCACTGTGGAAAAGTGTCTAAAATGTGCGGGGACAGTCTTTATAGTTATTCTGATCAGATTTCTTAGCTAGTATGTAGTATGTAGTTTACTCCACATGGGTGCAGTAACTTCTGACCATTCAGTACCTTGTCTCTTAGCTCTTACCATGGTCCCGTTTGTTATTCAGAACGATGTTCCTCCTCAGAGAGGCTGATAGCCACTGGTTGTCATGGTGTAATCATGGGCTGGTCGACCATGGAAAGACCCCAGTCTGGACCGGCGAGACCTGAGCAGGCCTCGCAACTGCTAAATTACCAATAACATGGTGGAAATAATAGCGCTAATGTGTCTTCCATCATTGCCAAGTGCTCTGACCAGTGGGACCCGGCGTCCCATTGGTATGCATCGCAGCCGTCCCGCCAGCGTCTGATTATACCATTAACAATCCGCGCACAGTTCCGTCTCTATTCATTCGGCAAAAGCCGACAACAAACAACCATCAGGCATTGGCGGGGAGACGTTATCGTGCCTTTCAATATCCGAATGAGGGAAGGTGCTTTGATGTGCGCTGGCAGAAGTCTGGCGCTGCGTTAATGAGTTCAGATCAGACCACTGGGAGGGCGCGAGGTCACCAGGGCCTTCACTGTGGCCGTGGAAATTTTAATTGTGTTCTCGACCTGATTTGGATTCTGCAGCAGTGTTTAGTCAGGACACTCCACAAAACAGTTGTGAGGGACACGCCAGATTTGCCCCGGGGAAATTTGGTGCCCTGAATATACAGACACACTCTCTCCCACACACAAACACATACGCACATTTGTTTTTAGGTGTTGGGATGTGATGCAGTGATTTATATTATATGTCATTTTAAAGCATTTCTATTGGTTGGAGTGACATGAAATTTGAATACGTTGTGAACAGCAGCTGGTATTTTTCCAATGAAACAAACTGAGAGACAAGGTTTTGCTCCGACAAACCGACAAGTATGTGATGTGTCCTATATATGTGTCTCCTATATATATATATACATACGTAAGTATCTAGATATAATAATAATAATCTCCATATATAATGTGGAAGTGCATGAAAACACACACACACACGCAGACATACAGTACAGGATTATATAATAGCATGAGTTCATTGGGCAAAAAAAACTTACTGTTTACTAATAAACCATAATGTACTTCACCCATCTGTGAGGCTGTGGGATTGCATAATCTAGATCTTCAGAATGAGACCAGGCCAATGTAGTCTCTCTCTCTCTCTCTCTGTCTGTCTATTTGTCTGTCTGTCTGTCTGTCTCTCTCTCTCTATGTCTTTCTGTCAATTCAGTTCAATTCATAGAGCATGACCATGAGCATGTACTGTATTGCCAAATCACTGAAATGAAACAATAAAAGATTTAACAATAAAATAAGGTAATAATAATAATACTATTACTACTAATATTTATAATATTAAAATAAAATATAGCCTCTCTCTCTGTCTCTTTCTCTATCTCTATGCCCCCCTTCTCTCTGTCTCTGTCTCTCTCTCTCTCTCTCTCTGTCTGTCTCTTTGTCTCTCTCTCTCTGTATCTCTCTCTCTCTCTCATACGCTCTGTTTATTTATAGCTCTTAGAGTGGAGTGTGTTTATTCCTCGGCTCTCTCTGTGTGTTTATGTGTGATAGACTGAGATTTTCTGAGCTCTTTGTTAATGAGACTTAATGTGACTCATCAGGGCACAAACATACGGAGCTTATCTGCCCTGCCTTCCGTCCAAACACCAGCTGAATGCTATCAGGCAGATAAATGAAACGCAAACAGTCCCGCAACTGCACAGTATGTCCAGATTCTCACTGCAATGTCACATTCGTTCTTCATGGTTTTTTTTTACATTTCATGATACAGCATGGTCCTAATTCAACACCTGTAATGTTTGTGCACACCTAAGCTTTAGGTCTAAAGATTAGATCTAATCTGTCAAGAAGAAAAAGTTCTTCAAGATCAAAAGTCAGTAGTTTTTAGAAAAGAAGCTTCCAGTTGTAGTTCTTAAAGAAAAAAAAACTACTAGATCTACTTTTTCACAAAGAAATACTTCATGTCTATTTCTTCAAGAAGAAAAAAGTCTTTCAATTATTCAAGAAGAAACAACTCCTGCAGTTCTACTTCTTCAAGGAGAAAATCCTTTAATTTTTTATCTTCAAATAGAAAAAAAGACTTTTCAGGAAGAAAAGCCTTGTTGAACTTTCTTTCTTCAAGAAGAAATGCCTCTTTCAGTTTTACTTCTTCAAGAAGAAACAGCCTCCTAGAGTTCCACTTCTTCAAAATGAAACGTCTCCTTGAGTTCCACTTCTTCACAAAGAAGAACCTTCTAGACTTCTTCATGAAGAAAAACCTTCTAAAGTTAAACTTCTTCAAGAAGAAAAAGCCTTCATTTAGAAGAAAAGCCTCTCTGACTTCCACTTCAAGAAGAAAAGCCTCCTTGAGTTCCACTTCTTCAAGAAGAAAATCTTTCTAGAGTTCCACTTCATCAAGAAGAAACGTCTGCTTGAGTTCTCCTTCTTCATTAAGAAAAGCCTCATTGAGATTCCACTTAATTAACAATAGCATTCTAGAGTTTCACTTCTTCAAGACAAAAAGCCTTCAATTCTTGGTTTCCAAAAAGAAAAAACTTCTAGTCTTCGAAAAACCCTTTGTGTCTGCTTTTTCAAGAAGAACAAAGTCTACTTTTTTAAAAAGCTCTAGGTTTTCTTTTTTTTTGAAGAAATTATTGAGTCTTTGGTTGTACTTCCTCCAGAAAGGTCAGTTCTATAATTAAAGCCAAAATTTTGTCACATTTAACTGATTACTTTAAGGTCATTAAATTTCTACTACAGACCAATAATCTGTTTTTCTTGTTTGTTGACTCATTATTTGAAATTCAATAGTCTACATTTTAAGTTAACCAGAATGACTTTTTTAAAGTTCCTGCAAATATTTCTTACAGTGCTCAGTCTTTTAGTCAAGTCAAGTCAAGTAGGTTTTATTGTCATTTCAAACATATACATACAGTACACAGTGAAATAAAACAATGTTCCTCCAGAATTGTGGTGCAACACAAGAGCAAAAACAGACCCACAAAGAACAAAAAGAGAAACAATACAAGACTACACAAGTGCAGACAGGACAAAATATACAGAGTTCTAAGAGAGCAAGTGAGAGGGAGCAAGAAAAACACAAGAACAACAAAACACGACAACATTTAGTGCAGCTGACAGCTGGAGTACTTGTTTGTATGAATATAGTATAAAGAAAGTTGCTGTATTAGATTGTATAAACAAATTATTTTCTCATAAAGATTCTACTGTTGGGCCCCACGGTGGTGCAGTGGGTAGCACTGTTGCCTCACTCCTCCAGGGTTGGGTCCTGGTCTCCTGTGTGTGTGTGGAGTTTGTATGTTCCCCTGGTGGTGGTGTGGGTTTCCTCTGGGGTCTTCGGTTTCTCCCACAGTCCGAAGACATCCGCGTCAGGTGAACTGCGGATTCTAAATTGACCGTAGGAGTGTGTGTGTGTGTGTGTGTATTGCGGTGGGCTTCTTGCATTACTCTTACATAAAGACTTTAGTACTTAGAACTCTCTTCTGGTTCTCACTCTGTCCTGAAACTATTTCCTCAAATTGTAAGTTGCTTTGGATAAAAGCATCTGCCAAATTAATGTAATGTAATACAATGCCTCTGAATATAGGAGGAACACTGAAAGATCAAGATCCAGGTTCTACACTTTTTACTTTAAGTAAAAAAAGTGTTTCTTTGAAATTTCCATACAGTCATCAGTGTGCTGATTGTCAGACCTCTTTAACAGCTGGGATATACTGCTGACTAGCTTTCAGCCCAATGGACCTCACGGAAATGTAAATGTGTGTACACTGTGAAAAATGGACTAAGAAGGCGGGGTTGGCGTAGAAACAGCACTCAGAATGTTGCTCCTTAATACTGAACAAGCCACTGAAAAACAACCATTCAATGTATTCTTGCTTCTGGAAGCTTCAGTTTTAGCTGAATCTTCAGCTGTGCTTCTCTTTGGTGGTTCCAAATGATACGTTCCACAATGAAGATACCTTGATCTTTACTGCCATCTGCTGGACTGAAAAGTGTCTCTTTACTAAAACGCCATAAAACTGGCTTCAAAATCAAAATTACCTCAAATAACCTCAAATAAAATAAATAAATAAAAAAACGCTGCGGCTGAAAACAGCCAAAAATGGCACTCTTTGGTTTTACCTGAAATAAAAGGGGCTTTTTTTTAAAGAAAAAAAGGCCTTCAAAAATCTACAATATTAAAAGTAATTTCAATTGTGATGAAAATGAAACATTTTTATTTTTTTCTAAAGCAGTCTGAGCAGCAGATATGAATCCAGTGCGGAACTTTTTTACAGTTTTAGCGATTAAGCGACTTATAATCACTGTTCAAGTGTCCATAAGGTGAAGGACTTAGAACCACTACATACGTAATACATACTGTCATCACTTCAGTACATTTTAAATAAATGGTTTATTCAAACTGGTTTTTTAGGGAGAGTTTTGGAAAAGAATTTTCACTGAAATAGTTAGCAAATGGCAAATATCACATCTCAGTTCCTTACACTCTACAATTCACTCACAATCTACATTTTTGTGTTTTAAAGTTCAAGGTTCAAGGTTACTTTGTCATCAGCAGCTGTGAACACGTACGTAGTGAGATGAGATGTTTCTCCACAGACCACAGAGACGCAGTAACATTCAACAGAGTGCAAGTTACAACAGAAACAATACAATAAATAGACAATACAGCAATGCAACAGTAGTGTGATCGGGATGTAAACCTTCCAGAATGAATAATATTGCACCATATGTATAATATTACACAGGGGAAAGCAGCATTGAACCACACAGAGTAAGTGTAAATTATAGCTTATCAAGTCGAATAACAGGACATTATAACTATAAAAGAAAGTAATTCTAATTGATGGTATAAATACATACAGTGGGGTCCAAACATTTGAGACCATCCTTCAATTCTGGATTCTTTCTCAATTCGGTGCAAACCTCTTCACTACAAATTACATAAACAGACAATTTATCAAACATTTTGACCGAAAGGTAGAATTTAAACATTTTAATGAATCCAATGAATAAAAACAGGAGCAGAGTGGGCTTTTATTTCTCCTAAACAGGCTCTAAGTGTCCAAATGTTCTTGTCGGAGGAGACTAAACAGTTTGGACTTCAGATCTTCAAACCAGTGGTCACCAACCACCATCCAACACCTGGAGATTCAGCTTCATCTCCAATCCAGATCTTTAAATCTTACACACTCTAGTTCAGTCTAGGACTCATCCAGGACTTCTGGTCAATGACATCATGCGTGGTGGTTTAGAGGGAGAATTGAATTATTTGAGGGAAGATTTCCAAGAGCTATGATGACAACCGGACTACAAAAAGGGTTCTTTGCACAGTGCCCTACACTCTTAGCAAAAATGGCTATATTTGGTCTTGTATCTAAAGTGGAACCCTTTTTGGTGCTAAATAGAACCTCAGGTTTCCCATCATAGAAGAACCATTTCACCAGAAGTATTCAACTGGTTTTTTTTAGTGCCATTACTAAAGAACCATTGGTGGTTGGTGACTACGGGTAGGTTTGAAGATCTGAAGTTTAAACTGTTCAGTCCTCAGTCTCCTCAGATAAGAACATTGTCTCACTCTGAGTCTATTTAGGATAAATAAAAACCCACTCTGCTCCTGTTTTTAGATTCATTAAAAATGTAAAAATTCTACTTTTTTTCTAAATGAGACTTGTGAGTTAGAAGGACATTTTTGAAGTTCCAACGAAATCCGTATGGCGTAAGGTTTTTACTTACATGAGGAATTCATAAATTGGTGTACGTGAAGGTGACTTAAACCTTTAAGAAGTTTTTTAAGAACCTTTACGAATCTCCTTCTCAGAGCTGGTTCTTTAGGACATCAAAACCGGTTATTCGCATGAGGAACCCTTTGTAGTGCTTGCAGGCTTTGCACCTCAGCAGGAGTGAGGTGAGGCGCTGTCCAGGGTCCTGAGGCCTCCAGAGGTTGGGTCCTGGTTTTATTCAGATTTTGAAGCCACACAATAAACCAGCAGTGTGGGAGGGCGGTGCTCGTTGTTGACCGGGTTGTTTACGACTGGTACAACAAATTTTTTTTTTTTAGAATTCTAGCAATATTTTTCTAGAATATCCCATGACCCTACCCAGCCCTCTGGCTCCGGTGATGATTTGGACCATCTGAGGGTGCAAGGTTCCACCCTTACACCCTTGAGCTGGGGGTCCACACATCCACCCACGCCCTCCCCCTCCCCCCTCCCCCCCCCCAGACTGATGTCTACAGGAAGTAGGCGGTTCACCACTGCCTCTCTAACCGGAGCGCTGGGATGAAGGAGAGCCGCGGACGGTCTTGGGGTTGACAAGGAAATCGCGCAAAAATAAAGACCCCCCCTCGACCACACCGACGGCTCGCGCTTTCCACAACCACAGACGATCTCAGACTTTGGAAAAAACCCACCCAGCCTAAAAATGATGGAAGAAATCGATCGATTTCAAGTCCCAACGGAGGCAGAGATGCAGGCCCTGGTAGGTACAAACAGCAGCTTGGCTTTGGTTTGGTGTTCCTGGATGTTCATTGGTGTTAACGGTGAACTGGTGAACTGAATTGGTTTGTTTTTGTACTGGTGGTCTCTGTGGACGCTTCAAGCTCTGATTGTTGTTTTTTTTGCACCGTGATCTCACGATCCTGGTTGTCCATCCAAGTCTCAGTTCCACCTTAAATGGTGCAGCAGTTGCGTGCTGTCTCCTACAGGCGTCTACTGCCTCCAGACTGTCACTGCTGCACGATTTAAGGTGGAACTGTGAAATGGGTGCAAACCAGAGCTCTTGTCATGAAATCCAACCCAAAATAACTGGGATTAGTCGCGCGCGGAGGAGAGGGGGGGTCGTTGGTGGTTGTCTTGGTCTTTGACGTCCAGGCCGTGGGATGTCTGCAGCGTCCCTGGCTGGGTGTTGGGTGATCGATGGGGGTTCAGTGGAGGCCTGCTCTGATGCTCCTTCGTGCAGATTATATTGCAGAAAAATAATATTCAACCCCCCTCCCACATCAAGTTGAAGCTACACTGTAAACGACCCCTAATGACATTTTAAAAAAAGGCATTTTCAAACGTGTCTGGATAAATATTGTTTGCTTGCTTGCTTGCTTATTTATTTATTTATTTATCTATCTATCTGTCTATCTATCTACATATCTATTGTTTTTTTTCCATTTTCAAAATAAAAGTCATTTCAAGCCTTTGATCAGCATCAAGAATGATTTTTAGAGGACGACTCCCATGCACAGTCTGGTTTATCTGTGACTCGTAGGGGTTCAGTGGTCTTCATTAAGGTTCCTGCAAGGTTCCTGGCTTGGTCATGCAGCCTGGACATGGTTTGCATTATATGGAGGTTCATTAAACTTTAAAAAAAAGGCTTGACACACTTGGTTCTTTAGGTTTAAAGGTTCCTCAGGGACCCCAAATGGTCCACAGGCTACCTCCAACTCAACTCATAACACAGAGATAAAAGTGTGGGCCATCTGCGGGTGGGGATCCCTGAGGGCCAGTTTTGGGATCCAGTGTTTAAGGGAAGGAAAATGGTTCTTCTGTGGATGGAGAACCATTTTTGACAGCTGTTACAGTACATTTGCAAGCACTATAGCACTTCAGTTCGTTCATATGGGCCCATGTACTCCTTCTTTTGCTTTTTGTTTTTTCCCCTTGGGTTCGCCTTAAGGTACTGGTGGCGGTTCATGTATCAAAAACATTTATAATTCATATTTTTCATTTTATATGACCATTTCCAGCCTCTCTTTATCCTTCAGAATTAAACACGCTGTTTTTGTTACAAAGCCTTTAAAACTAAGCTCCAATTCTGATTGGCTACTCTCATTCAGAAAGCAGGCCAGGGTGAAACACTGCTTACAACTTCTTCATGAATAGGCGGGGCTAAACTGCTGCATGCCAAATAGGTAATTGCTCTCATTTTTCTGACAACACAAAAAAAATGCATTTCAAAACAGGCCGGTTTTGCAACTTGGACAAAATGGACCAGGGAGTGTCTAGTAGTGTTTATGTGCTACATTTATTTGTCTCAGAAAAGCGAGAAATATTTGATTTGCCATGATATGGGCCCTTTGTGTAGGCAACTAATTTTAAGTAAGCATTAAGAAAATCATTTTTTACATAAAAGATGGATTGATTCGTTATTGACTGGATGACTGGCTGAAACATATCTTTCCATTTAATGTACATATTTGATCCCATTTCAACCCTTGTGCGAACCATCAACAATCATGCAACACTATTGTTAACCAATGATACATTCTTCCTCATTCTTATATGCCAGATTTTGTCCACCAGCTTTCAAGATATTGACACCTTTCCATCGCTGGAATGTTTGGTCTGATCGGGAATGGTGTGGTCATATACCGTTTTTGATCAGACATACTGTTTCTGAGTAGCAGCCTTTTTTAGACTAATTTTTTTTCCCAAAAAGATTGAATGCCCTAGCATAGGACGCTGTGTTCACCACTTAGCACTAGTCCAATTGGAACACCATAGCAACCATCTAGTGAAACCCTAGCAACAACTAGAGATACCATAGCAAAGGGGTTGCAAAAACCATTGCAAACACATGGGATATCATATTAACCACCTAACAATCACCTGGAAAACCCTAGGGACCACCCTGCAACAACCTAGCAACAACCAGAGAAACCATAGCAACCAGGAACACCCCAACAATTATGGGGGTATCATATTAACCACCTAAAAACCACCTGGGAAACCCTGGTGATTACCTTGGAACAATCTAGCAACCACCAGAGATGCCATAGCAACCAGGAAACTGCTTAAGCTAATCAAGCATTCTTCTAGTTTGGATGGTCTTTGGATGGTCTTTAACATTTGTAAACTGTCTTTAAAAATACATTAAAATGCATTCCCTTCACTTTAAAGTGTATAGTAAGATGTGTTCCCACCATCTGTCCTCGCTCCCAAAGAAAAACTGCTCTGTTTACTGATAACGACTGTTTGATTGACTTTTTATTGCCAGTTTTGATAAACGGACTACCTGACTATTGATTTCCTTCTCTTCAGGACCCAGCGTCGTCTACTGCCTCTGAAGCCGATTCAGACACGAGAGAGAGCGAGCCGGCCACCCTCAACTACAAACCTTCACCACTGCAGAGGAAGATAGGTAGGTCTGGCTTGAACTCATCACCACATGTAGTATTCATGACGAAGTCAGGGCTGAAAAAAACTCTTTACAAACAGCCATTGAATCCGTAATTGCCACTTGGAAAACTAGAGCTAGAAGAATCATAGTGTATACTTTTATATCTAGCCTGAATACTACTCTAGTTTTTGATGACAGTGCCATCACAAAGGTATTTGATCCCTTTTTATGCTCACACAGCAGCCAAACAAGGAATCTATTAGGTCACATCCCTAATGTTCTTGTCACTATGGACTTACCATGGCCAGTGCAACAGCTTTCTGACCTGCTTTGGTAAATGTGGAAGCAGCAAATTGAACTGTGTTTTTCCATATTTTACCCCAGTTTAGTTATAGCTAATTCAAAACATCCATCTCATGATGCTACCAAGCCGGGTGGGTGAAAGCTACCCCACTCTTCTTCCAAGACACTTCCACAGCAGTGTTTCCAAACTGCCAAACACACTTGGAGGAGAACTCTAACGGGTGCTCATCCTGGCTTGCATCACACTGAGAGGTGGAGGGTGGAGAAGGATAGGGGGCTATTCTACCCACCCAGAGAGTGAAGCTAAATATGCTCTCTTGGAGTACCAGTCATGGATGGCTGTGACACTGCTGGCACTGCAGTCTCCTCACGATGGTTAGATACTTGTAGTCTAACCGTGTTTTGAAAACAGGCCTCAGCGCCACAAATTTCTGAATAATGTCCTTGAATGTCACCTCTAAATAAATAGAACATAAAAACAGTACAGTACAGTGCAAAAGTCTATGCAAATTGCACCTGTGCAAATTGTTTGAAGCCATTTCTATCAGCAGTGGGTTTCTTTCTGCCTGCAAAAACACAAGAGGACATTAGAATAAATACAAACAAACAAGAAAGCAGTAAAAAGTATCAAGATTTCTTTTTTTCTATAAAGTAGTTGATATTTTGTGAGCTGGTCAGAAGAACACAGGTTCGGTTCCAGATTTCTGCTCTGTTCCTCCAGTCACTGTGTGGATTCATAAAACTCCATAATCAACACACTTCATTTAATCTAATGGAGTAAAAAGAGCAAACTAGGTATTTGATGGAGCTACAAGTAATACTGGGCTTCCATGAGGAAAGAGGTCTGGAAATGGTTTAGAGAACACGTTGCCATCCATAAAACCACTTTTTACTGTGTTTATGTTATTTATATTTATTGTACTATTAATGTCTTAACACTATAGAGCAACATGACCTGACCACTGTGAGTCTGTTGGATTTGGGGGTGGGTCAGAGGGACTTTAGGTGTATTAAAGCTACAATCTGGAATAGCTGAAGCAGCACCACAGCTGCAGCAAGACCCCGCCCTCAAGGATTAGCCCCGCGTTTATAAAGAAGGTGGTAAACTTGTGTGTTGTTTGGTCAGGGTGTTCCTGTAACTCAGTAGCTGTTGTTGGTGAAGCTGTTGAAGGGGGTCGAGAGTGACAGTGACCTCTGAGTGGGGCTTTTAAGTGAAATATCTGCAGGTGTGTGAAGTGTGTTGAGATATACATGGGTGCGGTATGTAGGCTGATCCAGCTGTTTGTCACTGTGCAGAGAAACAGAGAGAGATGGCCAGGAAGGGTTCGCTGAAGAACGGCACGGCCGGGAGTCCTGTCAATCAGCAGCCCAAGAAAAACAACGTCATGGCCAGAACAAGGTCAGTAGTTATTAATACTGTATTGATATGCGGTTTACATGTAATAAAGAGTAAAGGGGCATTTGGCTGACGCCCTTATCCAAAGCGACTTACAATCATTAGTTACAGGGACAGTCTTACAGTCATTAGTTACAGGGACAGTCTTACAGTCATTAGTTAC
>JBBPCZ010069890.1:0-12055 GCA_037974445.1 Brycinus macrolepidotus | reverse complement strand
AAACACTGCATCATTTCTCTTATTTTGATGGATTGTCATTTCCTTTAAAATTATGCTTTAAAGAACAATATTTTTATCTGGAAATTAGGAGAAATGTTGTCAGCAGTTCTTAAAAACATAGGCAAAGTTGTTCAGTTCAATACTTGCACCTATAAAAGATAAAACCTGAGAAACTGAACATTTTTGCAGTGGTCTCTCATTTTTCTCCAGAGCTGAATGTGAATTGTTGTTCTCTATAATGAATATCTTGTTGTAAACGGTTCTTTATTATTATTTTTTTTTTTTTCATAAAAATGGTTCAGTGTAGCACCAAAAAGATTCTTCTACTGTTACATGTCAAATAAACTTTCTGGTACTATACAGAACCACTGAAACAAACAGAATTCAACTCAGCAAAAAAATGGACCAAGAAATGCTTTATAGACTGGCTGGAACCAAACGACATTCAGATTAATCTAACAAATACTGATTGAGCTGATCCACAAGCATATTTCCCACCAAAACATAATAATTTAGAGGAAAAATTTATATTTTTACTCTGTGGTTTTTCTTTTTTAGCTGAAAGTAAAACCCATAATGGACAAAATGCCCCTGCTTGTCATTAAATGAAGTTTTGTTTTGTTTTGTTTTTTTTACATTAAACTTTTTATTCTGTGGTGGGCTGGCGCCCTGCCCAAGGTGAGTCCCTGCATCACAACCATTGACCCCAGGATAGGCTCTGGGTACCCGCGACCCTAGTGAGGATTAAGCAGTTACAGAAAATGAATGAATGAATGAATAAACTTTTTACAGTGTGTTTTTTAAAGGCTGTCAATATCTTGGTATCCTCTGAGAAACTGAACCCCCTTGTCCTCTTCAAATTACTTTCTCTTGTTTGTACTTATGGAATTAAGCTTATTGTAAAAATGGCGGTGTGTAATCAGTCCCACACTGTCCCACAAGGAGGGATTAACAGAGATTAGCAACTGTTTGCATAGAGGAGGATCATAATTAAGAAAGCCCTTGAGAGTTAATCTGACTTTTAAGTAATTGGACATTTTCATTTACGGTCACCATTCCCTTCACCAGCTTGAGCAAACAGATAAGGATCTAATCTTGTCCTTGCCTGAGTAATAAGAAACGTTTTTAGGGTGAGGGCAGGCTTATCCTTGCAGCATGACTGAAAGATGTACTGTATGTAGGTCAGATTCAGCTAAATGTGGATGTGGGAAGTCAGCACTCAAAGTTTTGCGTACCAGTGTGCCTGGGGGGCCGCAGGAGTTACGAAAGTGTCTCTGACGGCCCACGGGCGTCACACACCTGTAAAATGATATGATATCCTTGTCTGCTCCACTCAGGTCTACTCCACTCACAGCGGTTGCATAGAACATTCGAGTGTGAATTCTAAATGTGACTGAATAAAAAAATCTTCCTAGTGTCTGTGTTTTTTTTTTTTTTGTAGATACCCAGCCCACACACTAAACACACTCAAAAACATAAACCGTATTAAAAATGCAACCAATCACCAAAGACCCTTCTAATGCAAAGTCTGTGTGTGCACTCTGTCTTTTTTATTTTTCTCTCTCTCTTCTGCCCTGCCCTCTTTCACCATCTCTCTTTCCATATCTTCTTCTCTTTCTCTCTCTTTCTATCCCTCCCATCAGTGCTCACCTGTCTCTTTTTTACTATCCTCCTCTCTCTTTTCTTTCACTCTGACTCCTTTTCCTTTGACTCCATGTTTCTTCCCCTCTTTAGCTCCAGGTTCTTCCTAAGTCGCTCTCTTTTTCTCTCTCCCTGTCTCTGTCTGTCTGACATTCTGCACAAGGCTGTTTTACTCTCCTCTTCAGGGAGGTCACTGCTCAAATGAAAAATAATACAGCCTCTTCTGTCTGAACGCTACAGCATGCAATTACTAAACCAGTCTGTGATGGACCAACCAAAAGAACCAGTGGAGCCTGAATTTTAAAAATCAAAACTGCCTTTACTTACAAGAAAAAATCAGCAGCAACTCAACATAAAGCAAACATAATAAGCACGGCAACAAGCCAACTGAAATACCCAACTGCCACATGTCGAACATTCCCCCATAGTTGGGTAGTTGGGTCCAGGGTTGGTCTGCAACGATCAAGGTATAGGGGGAACTCTTTCACCAACATCAGTTGACCTCAACTCAAAAAAAAAAAGAAAAGAAAAGAAAAGGATTAGACTGAAATCAAATGAAATATGTGCACCTAGACAAACAATTCAGCTGTCAAAAATAAATTCAAACAAGTGATCAAATGTTTAATTAAACAGAATGAAATAATTGTGATTAACTACACTTAAATAATTACCCATGTGCAGCGGCGTCCGTCACACGGTCATTAAATGGTGAGATATGGGTTGGTGTTTCAGTCACATCCGTTGCTAACAGGTGTATACAATCAAGCATATAGCCAGGCAGTCTCCACAACAAACACTGGAAGCAGAATGGGTTGAAGTAAAGAGCTCAGTCACTTTAAATGTAGCAGTGTCATGGGATGCCACCTTTGTCCCAAGTCTATTTGTGGAATTCCTGTCCTGCTAGATCTGCCCCGGACAACTGTCAGTGCTATTATTGCTGAAGGGAAGCATCTAGGAGCAACAACACCTTGGACATAAAGACCACTCCAGCTTTGGCTGGAGAGATGCAAAGCATACCACCACTGAACTCTGGATCAGTGGAAACATGGTCTTTGAAGTGATAAATCACATCTGTCAGTCAAATGGATGAATGTGTTTGGCAGATGCCAAAAGACTGCTGCCGACTGGAATGCATAGTGCCAAAAATAAAGTTTGGCAGATGAGGGATAATTTTCTGGGGCTGGTTTTCCGGGTTTAGGCTAGGCCTCTTAGTTCTAGGGAAGGGTAATAGTAATGTGTACAATAATTACATTTTAGACAAATATATTTTTTGTGGCAACAGTTTGGGGAAGACCCTTTCCTGTTCCAGCATGACTGTGCCCCTGTGAACAAAGTGAGGTCCATAAAAACGTGGGGTGGATGAACTTATATGGACAGAGTTCTGACCTCAACACCTCTGGAACTGAATTGGAATGTCAATTGCCAGCCAAGCCTCCTTGTCAGCTTCAGTGCCTGACCCTCACAAATGCTTGAATGGGCATAAATTCCAAACTCTAAAACTGAGTAGAAAGCTTTTCCAGAAGAGTGGAGGCTGTTATGACCACAAAGGGGAAGGTGGGCAAAACATCCTTTTACAAAAAGGATGTGTAACAAGCTCATATTGGTCTGATGGTCAATTGTCCCAGTGCAGTATATCTTAGATGCTGTGGCATCCCATGCCCCATTAATGTCCAGTTGTGGCTTTTGCAGTAGGTACATGACCGGAATAATCATTCAACTCCCCCTATCACTGCTATCAGTGCCAGCACTTTGGTTTTTTAATTTGTTTGGAAGACAAATAGATCAATAAAAGTTTATCAAATTGTACCAACAAGCTGACAGCAGTCAAGGGAGAGGCTGTGAATTTAAAGCTTCTTTTCTTTGATTGATGGGAGTATTCAGGGACCATCTGAGAATACTCTTCCCAGACTTTCACTTCCAATTTTATTTAGGGAAGAGGGAGAACATCTAATGTGCAAGTCTGTCGTTTTACTACAGGAGATTAAACACTTACTGAGACATGATGATGCTGGATATATTACCTTATTTTTTAGTTGAATCACCACAATGTTTATGCTGAGTTAATCAAGAACAAGTCTCGCGCTTTATGATTCATTAAGGTCCTGGAGTACCCCTGCTCTGCACATATATTTAATCTAATCAGCTAATAATACATGCTTCCAGAACCAAATTGGAGAGATAAACAAGAGAAGAAACTGGACACGGGTATCGTAGGGGCAGGAAACCTATATCAAGGAAACCCATGTCTAACTCCTAACTCCACCTTCACCTACATATGAAACATGATTCAGTTGTGACTGTCAAATCCATACATGTAAATGTAAGTATGAAGGTGGCAGCATCATGATATGCAGCTGCTTCACTGCTTATGAATGACCCAAGATGGCAGTCACAGTGACCTCTTTGGGATTTGGTGCAAAAATGTAGTTGTGGTCAACTACAAGGACGAGGTGACATACATACATGGCTAACAGACTGGTGCAGTGCCAACAACCTCTGAATGTATCTCTGAATGTGGACAAAACAAAATAAATGGTTGTTGACTTCAGGAGGGCACCGCATGATCACTCTTCGCTGAACGTCAATGGCTCCCGAGTGGAGATCATCCAGAGCACCAAGTTCCTTGGTGTTCAGATCATGGAGAACTTCACGTAGACCCTCAACACCAGCTCCATTGCCAAGAAGGCCCAGCAGTGTTTCTACTTCCTGCAGAGACTGAGAAGAGTGCAGCTCACAATTTTCACAACACTCTACAGAGGGCCTGTAGAGTGCATTCTGGCGTGGCACATCAGGTTGCAGGACCCTACAGAGGATAGTTAGGACGGCTGGGAAAACTATCGGGGTCTCTTGTTGCAGACATTTATACAACACACTGCATCCACAGAGCCATCAGCACTGTGGACGACCCCACACACCCCTCAAACACTCTCTTTTCCCTCTCTCCATCTCGCAGAAAGATTCACAGCATCTGAAATGAACAATTAACTATACATCACACACACACACATGCATTGAACTGAACTGCTTGCTCCCAATCACACTGCACTAAACTGTTCTGCCATAAACAAGAAAACTTACTCCCCAACTACCACTGTAAATATCCTGTATTTATTTATATACTAGACTTGTTTTTCTAATTTTATTTCTGCTACTTGCCATTTTTGCACAATTATTTATAACTGTCTTACTCAATCTCTGCATTCTGCTCCAATTTTTGCTTTCTGTGGCCAGAATACAGGATGTCAAAACACTGTATTCACTCACAATTTCTGTTACTGCTCCTGTCTACTGCACTGTATGTAGTCTTGTCTTGTAAATTATTGTACTGTTGCTCTTGTGTTTTTTAGCAGTCTCTCTTTAGTCCTGGCCTGCCTACACTGTGCAGTCTTATGGTGGGCTGTTTTTGTTCTTTGTTTCGCACCACGATCTTAGAGGAACGTTGTTTCATTTCACTGTGTAATGTGGACACGGCTGAAATGACAAACACCTACTTGACTTGGCTTGATGTGGGATGAAGCACTACATGCCATTGAAATAATCATGAAAGGAATGATCTACTGGGAGATTTTAGAGATGATTTTATTCTCTTTGGCATTGAAAGGGAAGGAGATCATAAAAATACCCTTAAGACCGTTTTTCATAAAAAGGTGAAGGCTGGCCAATCTCTGGACTCGTTTAAAATTTATGAAGGATTTTGAAATTGTGAGACTAGGAGTGAGACTCATAACACTGGGGAACTGAAAACAGTTTGCCAAGGAGAATGAATAAATGGGCCAAAAAGGAACCACAATGCTGCAAAAAGCAATTTACTCATAGATGTCTCAAAGCTGTAACTGCTAACATGTCGTAATGCTGATTAGCCTACATGAGACGACGCACTTGCAGGATGTATTTGTGATACTTTATTTTAGGAGTTTTGGCAGAAAATGCAAACAAAGGAGATGCTGAGCCCAGTGTAGCTTCTGATACACCGTCAAACAGAAACATTCCCAGTGCAACACAGAATTCACTGCTGGTTCAGATAAACAGTTACACAGAATGAGCTCCAGAAGCCTCTGTGAAGCCCATTGTGGTGTAGAGGATGAAAGCCCAGGGAGCACAAGGTCCAGCCATTTAGGTCTACCTGGTCAGTGTCTTCAACACTGAAGAGGGACTGCCAGGCGTACTACTTCAGTCTACTCTGTTTAAGGAAGACATACACAAACAAAACAGTAGGCATGACACGGACGGACACTAGATTCTGGTTCCAGCTGGGTATTTGTAGAGAGAGAGAGAAATCCAGAACAGGTGTTGGCAAGCAGGTTAGTGGGAGAAACCAAAATGAGAGGGAAAACAGGGTGAGAGAGAGAAGTGTCAGGCTCAGCACTCCATTGACCTGCAAGGTGCAGCTGTGACATAATATCAGTTTTTTCCTGATCAAGTTCATTTTTAACCATATCTATGTTTGTGCTTATAAATATGAACAAAAATGTATTCATAAGCACAAAGTCAAAGGAGATTAAGTGTGTAAAGTGGATATAACAATCCATATAAGAACAGGAGTGAAAAACAAACTACAAATTGCGTTGAAAAAAATGTGCAAATAAAGCGAAAAAGTACTTTTGTAATGTGAGCGTAGGCTGACTTTTAGGTGGATGCACGTGCAGGGGAGGATTTATTTATAAACATAAATACTGATAGAGTTTCCAAAATAATACAAAAACCAAGGCATTAAACAACGAACACTACATAGGGATTATGGTGGATTGACAAGCACAAACACAAACAAGGGGGAATAAATACACATGGGTAAACATGGAACAACTTGGAATAGACAGGTGAAAATGCTAAACAGGATGGCAAGACAGGGGCAGAGCCAGGGACATAACCAAAGCAGAAAGCACATGTATGCATGTATAACCAAAGACAGGGCATGACAGAAGGGCACAAAACAGAATGGGGAGTGACAGTTGTGGAACAGAATAGGATGGGAGTGTTAATTTTCCTTGAATAAAAAAGTCAAATAATAATGAATAACAAAAAAAATTACACACAGAGCACAGTTTTAGATAATGTTTGATTTTTATTTTTTTACATAATTTTAACCAAGCAGCCACACTTCACATTGTGTGAAACCTTCTTGATTAATAACAATCACTAAGAATAAAATGCTTTTACATGAGATTACCTTCAAGCTGCTTGTGATCTGTTGAGTAAAATACAGTGCTCACCAGAATTATTGGCACTCTTATTTAGTACAAGTGAAAAAGGCTGATGAACAATCCAATTAATGTTTATCAAACATTTTTTTTTTTCCTCAGCAAATAAAGAAAATATATAAATTGCATATGACTCCGTTACCACAATAAAAAAGTCACAGGTGATCACAAAATACATTTTATTCAGAAAAAGTATTGGAACCCTCTAACTTAGTGTTTTGTGTAACCAACATTTTTTTTTTTACCAATCCTCAGAGCAGAATGTTACCAAAACTTTTAGAATCCTGGATCTTCTCTTGCTTACCCTCTTCTTTAGGTCAATCCACAGGTTTTCAGTTGGATTTAGGACAGGTGCTGGCCATGGCAAAAGTTTGATTCTATGATCATTTAACCATTTTTGAGCAGATTTTGGATTGCTGTGTATTGGATCATTGTCCTGCTGGAATTTCCAACCATGACCAAGTTTACAATTTTGATTTAAAATCATCTTCCTGGCATACGTAATGTCATGTATGTGAAGAATATTGCCAGGGCTTTAAGAGTTGAAACAGCCACAGACCACAGATCCTCCACCATATCTAACACTTAGATATTAGATGATTTTCTCTGGAGCCATTTTTATTTCTACACTAAACCCACCCTGACCATTTAGAATCAAATAGCTCAATTTTTGTTTGGTCTGACCACCGCACCCTGTCCCACTTAGAGTTCCAGTGGCCCCTGGCAAAGTTCACGCACCTTTGCTTATGGTGAATAGAAAGGAAAGCCTCTTCTCTGCCAGACGATCCAGACTGTGGTCTGTGGAGTTTTTTTACTTCTCTGACCATCTTCCTCACTGTGGCTGCTGAAAAAATAGCCTTGCATCCTCTTACAGACTAGTTCATGATTATTTTGTATATCTTGAACTTTTTAATGATTGCCCTAGCTGTTGATGGCCTTTTAAGTTGAGCAGCTATTTCTTGTATCCATTCCCTGATTTCAGAAAGTCAATAAACTTTTGCCTTATTGCAGTGGAATGCTCTTGAATCTTTCCCATGATTAAGGATGACTAAGGAATTTGAGCCCTTTGTCACCTAATTTTTATACCCCAGTGAAACAGGAAATCATTGACGACTGCTTAAAAGTCCTTTTACACATAGGTGCTTTTAAAATGAGTTAAGTATGCATGGGATAGTATAGATTTCTTGAAATGCTAATAATTGACATATGTTGTTTTGGTTTTTGATAATTGAGAATATAGTTGTTTTATTCTCAGACTAAACTCACCTCAAATAAGGGATTTTTATTTTCTACTTTCAACATAATTTTAAGATAAGAACTGATAAAGTTAATTTTTGAGCCTTTTTAGTCATCTTTAAGAGTGCCAATAATTCTGGAGAGTACTGTATGGCAATAACTGGGGTAAAATACCAGTGTTTAAGTGAAATATGCTAATAATTCAGGTAAATGGGCCAGTGAAATATCCAAATGTACACTTTGCATAAGCTTCAGGTAACTCAAAAGCACTGGGACCTAAGCCACACACTATGGTAGAAATGAAAGACGAGGTGGCATATTCAGGAGGAGAGGAGATTAGGCAGCATATTCATTATTCCACTCTTTGTGAGGGAGTTTTATGGATCCACACTGCACATTTTATCACTGTTGTTTGGCGTCTCTCTGGAGCTGGTTAAGATACACCTCCTTCTCATCTGATTCATTTTTATGCACGACACATCCAAAAACCACAATAGACCATTAATTCCTTTAAGCTGTCAGAATGTGTGAGTGTTCATTGCATGTAAACAAAGAATCTACCCTGCCAATATGGTGGAACGATCCCATAAAGCAGTGTGATGTGATGTTGATTCCCAAGCTCTGTAGTGACGAAGGAAATGCAGAGTGCACCAATTAAAAACTGTGCATGCACTCTTTGATGCAAATATGCTAAGTTTTTAGCGGACAACAATCTAGTGACTAATTTTGTACAGTTAGTGCTGTTTGATGTCATTATCCTGACATTAGGGATGCCAGACTGTATCGGCGTAAAGTAACACACATTCACTCTTTCTCTTCTAGAGTCCTTACATAACACCATGCCACGGATTTGGGCTTGAAAAATAAGATCCAAAATGTACAGTGTGTTCTCCATGAGTCATGGTGTCAAAACCTTTAGTACATGTGGTATGATACTTCAGAATTTCACAATGTCCTCCAATGTGTTAAGATTATGGCAGCCAATCACACCTGTCTTTAAACTCAAATGAAGATGTAACTCATGTTGGTGTTTTGAGTGCATTCATTTGCTGGTGCCTGCTCTCCCTCTCTTTGGTTCACAACATGGCCTCAAGGACTTCTTTTATCTGTGGATTTTGAAAGGATTTTTCTGTTTTTTGTTCCTCTCCAACAACAGTGTGGGAGTACAGTTTTGACTGCAGATTGCTGAGAGTGTGGGGGAGAACACAGTGTCAACTCCTTCCTGGATTTGCGCTCTCATTGTTTACATGGACTTGAGCGATGCATTGCATGAACCTGTGGTTAAAATGTTTCAAATACACTTTATAGGCTTACGTCTACACAGACTGGCTAATTTCCATTTAACCAGAAAAATGGAGCGATGACAACGTGGCCGGACAGTTATATTGACTACTCAACTGATCTACCCATTCTCTGCTCGCAAACATGGGTGGACAAGCTTTACAGAACCTTGCCCAAAACTTAGCTCAATCTAAGCCCCCCATACCATGCACACACACACACACCCATCAGATGGCAGCACCTTTTTCAAGAGATTTCCTGTGCTATGGAAAACATCATGACTGGTGCCAAGAGGAGGGTGTCCCACTGTCCCAGATGTTTACAGGTCAATAGTGCTAATATCTCACACAATGACGGTCCTAACATACCTCTGATTAAATAATAATAATTTGAATTTACTCATTCAACATGAAAACCTGCAATGCATTTCCTTACTCACATACTCCTCATCTCACTGAGATGCATTAGCACAGCTCATTATAATTATTATTAGTAGTAGTAGTAGTATTTTCAACATTTACATACACCAAAAAATGATGCTCCAAAATACAATTGACCGCTTTTTTTCCCCAAATGAATTATACAGACATTTATGGGTAATTGTATTGTAGTACTGGTCTCTGAGTGCAGAGAATGGGGTTCATTTATAAATTATACTGCTTTTTACCTTTTTTATGGCCCGCACTCCACAGTTATGGATGAGTTGCCATGGGCGACGTACCCACTCACTCTAGTTCCAGCGAGAACAAATGGTCTTCTCTTCTTGGTGTCACCGGGAAAAAATCACCTTTGTTCACTCACCTTCGATTTCACACACAGGAATTTGAAATTGATTCTTTTGAAAGTGTGTAACTGGTGCTTTTAGTGCCTTTGGCCTGAGAGTTAACCTTTCTCTCTCTCTCTCTCTCTCTCTCTCTCTGTCAGGTGTGAGTGAGTGAGAACGGGTGCGTGAGCACGCTATTTATATTTTCTTCTTCTTTCTACTCTTCTTTTCCTCAGTGTGTTTGGGTTTGTTTAGTTGCTGGTGGTGTAGTTTGGGTGAGGTATTTTGTGTGGGGTGTTGAGGGGGTGTTAGGCTCGGTGTATTCGGGGTTGCCATTAAAGTCATCCCTGACGGGACCTGCTCAGTGGAGGAGTGTAGTTTGGCTGCGGGTAAAGTTGTGGTTTGTGACAGTCTTGTGTCCACATCGAGAATGAACATCACTGTGGGGATTTTCTTAAACAGTGTGGAGAAAGCAAACATGGTGATGTAGAGCTGGGTTGTGTTAAAGGACTCTTTTACACCCGTAATGCCTATCGTGCATCCAGCTCACTAAATAATATTATCAAATGTACCCGGCCTTTATTAAAGATGAGCTTTTGCTCACGAAACTGGCAAATTATGACCAGTTTGTATCCCAGATGAAAAAGAATATGTGGTCTGTTTTTTGAGTATTCGCCACTTCTGAAACCATGAAGTGTTTTGGGTTTTGGGTTTTGACCGGCCTGTGGACGTGGAGGTTTCGGCCGGGATTTTCGGGGGTCAGGACCGAGTGCGACGGGCTAAGAGCCGGTAGCTGAGAGAAGCATTCAGTGCATACTGCTGAGATGGAGACTGATCACAGTGGCAGTGAAGCCAGTGTGGCAGCTGTCACTGCAGATGAGTCCTTTTTGGTGTGGGGGGGGGGGGGCTGTGTTGATTTTGTAGCAGAAGAGGCCTGTTTTAAGGCCCTTTCTGGGAAACAGAAGTTTAAAGGGGCTAAATCTAAGGAGAATAAGGGGAAAGCTCTGTGTGTGACTGGGGCAAGGGGTGAGAAGCATGATGAAGATGAAGTGGGATGTAGCATAGTGGATGATTCTAAATCAGATGTGCCTGAGGTTAGGAGCAAGAGCAGTCATCGGAGTGCATATTCATTCATCAAAAAAAGGTAATTTCTTCAACAGACCACAAATATGAAGGCCGTTGTGGTAGAGGACTACTTTCCTAACCGGAGATTATTCATTTATGCTGTTCAGTCCGTTATCAAGTCTGAGGGAGATGAACAGTTTACAGTTCAGGAGATTTACAGACTGAAGAAGATCGAACCAAGTGGGTTCTTTAAATGTGAACAAAGTTCAAGGTGTTAACAAAAGGGCTTTGATTTTTTACCTTTGTAAACAACAACAGGTTGATATTTTATTGCTACAGGAGACGCATAGCGATATGTAAAATGGAGTGAGGGAGTGAAATTCTTTTTAGCCGTATGAGCTCTACTAGAGGTTGGGTGGCTGTTCTGTTTGCAAGGACTTTTTTATCAGTCTCCATAAAAGTAAAGCATGTGATTCAGGTAAGGTTTATGATTGTGCAGGCAAAGTCTGAGTTGTGAATGTTTACGCTGCAGTCATTGGTGCTGCTGGATTTGATTTTGTTTGAAAATGTCAGTTTCCTTTTACAGCATTGCTCTTCTGAGGAATATTTATTCATGGGTGGTGATTTTAACTGCACAAAATATGATAGGTTGGACTGGAATCACATAGATCCTCCTTGCTGCACCGCAGTGGGCGATACATCAGCTTTCTCAGACCCACAGTCTGTCTGATACTTGGAGCACATCAAACGCAAATGTCCGACAGTATTCATGGGCCCAAGCGCGTGATGATTTTGCAGGGTTGCCAACTCTCATGCATCCGGCGTGACAGTCACGCATTCAGCCTCAATCTCACGCTCTCACGCTCAAGAA
>JBBPCZ010069871.1:0-12055 GCA_037974445.1 Brycinus macrolepidotus | reverse complement strand
TGTGTGTGTATGTGTGTTTGTATAATAACATACGGGACATGAATGACCTTGTGTTTGTGTGTGTGTGTGTGTGTGTGTGTGTGTGTGTGTGTGTGTGTATGTGTGTGTGTGCATGCAGGTGCTGGCCAACCTGGTGATGGAGGAGCTCCTGCCCTCACTGCAGACAGAGCTGCTGCCCAAGCTTAAAGGGAAGAAGGCAGAGAGGAAGAGAGTGTGGTTCACAGTAAGTGACATCAGTTTGCACCTCACAACTGCTCATACACACCAGTTACACACTTTTGCAGAAATGCATTGCATCAACACTGAGGCCAATGTGCAGGAACAGCCATAACTTAACATTGCAAAACTTTCTGACACTACTTCATGTGTGTTGTGAACTTGGAACAAACAAAATGCACCAGCAAGACAAGATTGATATATTTACAAAACTGAGAACAGTCCTTTTACATCTGTTTGCTACTGTGCAGGTTATGCGGTCACATCACACTGGCTGTTGCTTTCAGGCTCTCTAATGTTGGTCTATATCTATTTTTATAATCCATGCATTTGTTCAGTCGTCTAAAAATACAGATGAAACCCATCGAGCACGAAGAGTATTGTGATGAAATTTATTGTGACAATAACAACACTGTTTTTTCACTCACCCTTACAGTCAGACATTGAATTCATCTCAATGGAATTCAGTTGAATTGGGCTGAATGTCCCAGAAAGAAAATTTGCATTCCCAGACTTCATTCAAAACACATTCAAACATGCAAGCAAGCATGCATGCGGCAGACACCGCTCTTTTTTCAGTCAGTTAATAGAATGAAGGTATTTAATGAACACTTTTATTGTTATCACAAACACAGCATATCATAAATTATTAGAACCCATCAATGTGATAAAGATCTGAACTCATTGGATGTGTTAAAAGTAGCACAAAATGTATTGTTCTTAAATTCCAGGGTTAATTATACCTTAAGATTTATATTTAGTGACTACAAAGAAAACAATGCAAATCAGTTTTCTTTGGGGGACTTGTTGCCCAACAGTGACCTGCATGTACCCCTCAATTATAATTGGATTTAAAATAATATGTTTAATTAGTATTTCAGCTGGTACCATGAAGGCTGACACGACACAAACAAACAACATGACAATGTGAAATATTCAGGCAGTTTTTTTGCATCAAAACTATACACACCTGATGCAGCATGTTTAGGGAACTTTGCTCTGATGTTCACACATCGAAGAGACAGGCATAATGTCACAATATTAGGCTCGGTATTCTTTGCTACTCACAAAAGCAGCAAATGGTAACACTATACGAGATGATACGGAAGGAGAAGGTTGTTGGGACACAGCCAGTCTGTCAGCTTGTTGTTGTAGTACAGCAAAGGGAAACACAAAACACCTTCACACCACCACCTTGTTTGACTGTTGGTGTAATATTCTTATTGTGGAAAGCTGTGCTGGAATTACATCAGCTGTAATGGGACCCCTGTCTCCCAAGAACCCATCAGTCCACAGAGATTTATTACAAAAAGCCTGAGGGTCATCAAGCTGTTTTTTGGTAAATATAAGAAAAGCCTTTAAGTTCCTATTGGTTAGCAGCGGTTTTGCCTTGCAACTCTCTAAAGGAGACCCTTTCTCATGAACGCTGACGTTATCTGAGGCAAGCGATGCCTGCAGTTCCTTACATGCTCATCTGGGTTCTTTTTAACGGATGAATCGTCGCTGCATTCTTGGAGGAATTTTTGTAGGCTGGCCACTTCTGGGAAGACTGTTCCAGGTTTTCTCCATTTGGAGATTATGGCTCTCACTGTGGGATTTATATAGATTTATATAGAAAACAGTTCAAATCAATTTTCTTTGGGGGACTTGTTGCCTCACAGCAACCTGCAGGTACCCCTCCATTATAATTGGATTGAAAATAATCTGTTTAATTAGTATTTCAGCCAGTACCATAAATAAACAACATGAAAATGTGAAGTACAGAGACATGTTTTTTTGGCTTCAAAACTATACACACCTGATGCAACGCTTTTTTGAAACTTGTGATGTTCACACATCGAAGAGACAGCCACAGTGTCAATCGGGATATTCTTTGCCCCACACAAAATGAGCAAATGATGACAGTATACAAGATGAAACAGAAGGAAAAGGTTGTTGGGACACAGGCAGTTGTGGTTGGCCACTTCTGGAAAGATTTGCCACTGTTCCAAGTTTTCTCCTTCAGGATATAATGGCTCTCACTGTGGTTTACAGGGAAACAGATTTGTAACCCTTTACAGTCTCATATATTTTATCAACCTTCTTCCTCATCTCCTCTGGAACTTTGTTTGTTTGTGGCATCGTGTGCTTTTAGCCTCCTTCACATTGCTAGAAAGGTTCTATTTAAGTGATATTAAGAGTCAACAGGACTGGCAGTCATCAAATCTGAGTTTGTGTGCTCTAATTAATCCCAGTTATCAACTACATTTGTTTGATTGGTTGATTCATAACCAATCGTTTCAGTTGGTGAAACGATCATTTAACAACTATTTTGTGATTACTCAGGTTGTCTTTGTCTTTATTATATCATATAGTAAAATTGGAACCATGTTTTCATGGCACTGTAAATAGCATCATAGACAGAATGTCTGACATTTTTGATTCTAATAACATTGTACTGTGTAACACAGTGTTCATGGGTGAGTTTTCCTGACTCTGTGCCCGATAATATTCACAGTTTTATGTTGTGAAACATTATACACTCCCTCTGTATGCCTGCAGCTGTTGGCCGGCTCCCGCTCTATAAAGAGGGCCTCTTTGGTGATTTGGAAAGACCAGACAAAGGCAGCTCTGTGTACAGGATTCAGTGGGTTTGTGGGAGAGATGCCATATTTAGCACGTTGGCATGTTAGGTAGGCGACTCTTGTTTTATTATTTATTTGTTTGTTTGTTTTCTTGTTTATTTTTAAGACAGTGGACGCCACGTACGAGCTAGTGCAGGAGCAGCTGAGGGAGGGGCTGCAGAGCCTGAAGGAGGAATGCAGGGAGGCGGCCAAACAGCAGGAGGCGCTCATCCGCTCTGACATGGATCAGATCGTCAACTCCCGCACCTTCCTCGAGTCTAAACTGCAAGGTGTGCAGAAGTTCCAGACTGTTCCATGACTTACTGTTATCTGTAAAATAGACAAAAGTACATTGGATAGCTAAAAACATATCGAAATTACATGTTTATACACTATATGGCCAAAAGTATGTGGACACCTGACCATCACACCGAGATGAAGTCATTGGACATCCCATTCCATAACATAGGCATATATAAAAAGCCCCTCTTTGCAGTTCAGTAACAACCTCGTACTGTGGAAGGTTTTCCACAAGATTTTGGAGTGTGGCAATGTACATTTGTGCCCATTCAGTCAAAAGAGAAGGCACCTGTGAGGTCAGGAACTAGACATGAAGGTCTGGCTTACAGTTGACATTCACATTCATCCCAGAGGTGTTCTGTTGGGTGGAGGTCAGGTCACTGGACAGGCCAGTGGAGTTCCTGAACACCACATTCATCCAACCATGTCTTTATGGACCTCGATTTGTACACAAGGCCATAGTCATGCTGGAACAGGAAAAGCCCTTCCCTAGACTGTTGCCACAAAGTTGAAAGCAAATAATTAAGTAAAATGTCTGCGTATACTGTAGCGTTAATATTACTCTTCACTGGGTCGAGCCCAAACCCTGAGCCCATTATTCCTCCTCCACCAAACTTTACTATTGGCGCTATGGATTCTGTTAGGTAGCGTTATCCTTGCATTTGCCAAACCCAGATTCATACATCAGGCTACCAGGTAGAGAACCTTGGTTTATCACTCCAGAGAACACATTTCCACTGCTCCAGAGTTCAGTGGTGGCATGCTTTACTCCACTCAAGCCGAAGCTTGGCATTGCCCATAGCAAACTTCACACTTTACAATCAAAACAAAATTACTTTTATTGTTGGAGAGTAAAGTAAGATTAGTTCCATGTTCTAGTTTTCATACCGTTTTTGTGTGTGTTTGTCAGGGCTAGTCTCAGAGCCAGCAGTGAAGTTTTGCTCTGAGAGCGTAGCTCCATACCTGGCATCCATCCTTGAGGAGCTGATGGGGCCAGTCAGCTCAGGCTTCCAGGCTGTGAGGCAACGTTTGGAGACTGAACTGAGCCGACTCTGCAGGGACTTCACTCCAGGCAAAGAACCAGAAGAACTCACTAAAGTAAGGGTCAAACAACATGATGGGTTGCAAAAAGAAATGAGTAAGAGCTAATACTATAAACACTACTAGAGTTTTACCAGAGGAGGTTGCGTAATGTCGTTTGTCAAGATGGCCAAAATGGCCAATTTGGGATTAAGCATCTAATTTCCACAGATAGCCTGAATTGAAATGTCACAGAACATGCTCAGTAACAACACATCACATTATTATTATTATATTCTGTTATTATGTTTATTATATTACACTGCAGATTCACATTGGATTAAAATCACTCCACAATTATTGGTCAGACTGTAAGAATAACACACGCTGCAGATATGATTAAAAGTCATACAGGAATCAGACAATCAAATACTCATATGCTACAATGTGGAATTCCTCACATTGTATAGAAGCTAAATTTTGATTCATTTGGAACTGTGAAATGTTTGACTATTTTACTGAAGAAAACCAGTTCAGAAGAATGTGTAACACTGTGCCCTGATGAATAGGCTTTGGAGGAAATTGGCCATGCCCAGCTGGAAGACTGTTATCAGCATGTGACCGTCCTGAAGGAGCAGCTGCAGGAGCTCAGGAACCGCTTCAAATTCTCCAATTCCACACTGCTGGTCCACACCACCCAAAGCCACATGCAGCAGGTGGGCCCCGAGATGCAGCTCCATGCTGGGGATCATCCCATGCTTAGGCTTACTATAGAACAGACCAGAAAATAGAAAGCCTTATTGTCATTGTATAGCTCTGCATACATTTAAATTGGAGCACTGTCCCAAGTTTGGTACATTGTAAACATATAGGTAGCTAACAACACACACAGTTGTAAAAACTAAATAAGTAAAATCTATACATGTGCACTGTGTATGTAGTCCTTCGAGATGTAAATACTTCACAGCTGGTGGAATATTTAAATATTCCACAGGAACAGTTTCATTTAGCTGGATTTGAATGAATTTGAATAATAAATAAGTTGTTGTACAAGTGGATATAGTGTTTCAGCGGAAGCTCTATTTGCAGACTTGTGGTCCAGTTCCTGTGTAAACAGTGCTTGTTTGAATTCAGTGTGCTGATGGCCCTGGGGAAGGAACTGTGCTGAGTCTGCTGGTCCTTGCTCTGAAGGCGGAGGAGAATAGTGCAGTTTTAGCAGCTTTTTAAAGCTCCAGTCGGTGCAGATCTGATACTGATGGGCAGTTGGTTGGACAGCATAGTGGATAAACACCATTTCACCAGGTTTAGTTTCAGATCTTTTCTCCACTGGCTGAGCACCTCCTGCAGATCTAAAAGACCCACCAGGATTATAAACATCACACATATCAGAGATGGATTTAGGGCCCAAACCATTGAGTGACTTGCCCACTGAGACTTGGGGTTTTACTGATTTACTGATCTTTCAAGAAATTATGGTGACGAAATGGCGCTCGACATAAAAGGGTGGGGACAAATCTCCAGTGTTCTCATCATAAACTATGGTGTCTGTGGTGCTGATTATGTTTAGTGTGACTCTTAGAGATCTTAAAACGTCTCCCTTACTCCTACTGTAGCTAATCATGCAAGACCTGCTTGGTCTGAAGTTTGCTTCTTTTGTTTTAGTACTGAAGCTACAACAGCGAGCAGAAGCTTGGATGGCATGAAATGCATGCCTAAATCATCACAGGCAAACTTCAAACCATGTGGAGGTGTTCAGAAATCTTTATTAGACTTGCTTATGTGATTTCTGACACTGTGTGACTCACTGTTATCTCTGAACATAAAGTAAAAACATGCATGAGTGAAGATGGAAATGGTCTCTTCCTGTTGACACTGCTTTTTTTAAATAGGTGTTTGTCTATTTTTGTTTCTTTAGCTCTGTGTAAACATGAAGTCAGCAGAAAAGGTGGATGTTTATGAAAGGAACTTCAGCTAGTCTTACCTGGAACACTGGCTCCCCCTGCAGTCCAGCCTGGTGCAGCTCAGGCATGGGCCCCTTTTTAAACTCACTTTGTTTTGTGGTCCTTTTCTGTGTTTAGTTGATGGAGAATGCTGTGTACACTTTCGAGACGCTGCTGCAATCAGCCATAAAGGACAAACCGGACAAACTGGCCTCAGTCATGGACAAAGCTAAGCTCCGAGTGCTGAAGGTGACCATCCTGATCAACTAACTACATCACACTTCACTGTAGCATCACATACAGTTATGCATTTTTAAGAAAACTACTAGTTAACTAGAACCACTTCGACACTAAGATATATAACAAACAAATAACATCCCTGTGTGTTCCTGTTTTCCCTGTATTTTGTGGGGCAGCTGGTGGCCTAGTGGTTAGGGAGTTGTCCCTGCGATCAGAAGGTTGTGTGTTCGAGTCCCAGGACTGCTAGTGGCACCACTGAGGTACCCTTGAGCAAGGTACCGTCCCCACAGACTGCTCCCCCAGGCGCCCCCTGTTGGTAGCAGTCCACTGCTTCACTTGGTGAATGGGTTAAATGCAGAGAAAGAATTTCAGGCTGTGGTGTGGTGTGTTCACGCGTGACTATAAGGGGCCACTTTGCTTTAGAAATCTGTATATCTTTTAATGTTTGTGTCTGTCAATGTTGTTATCATTATTGTTGTTGTTGTTATTATATTTGCATATTTTTCTATTTATTTTTATTTTTGCAAAGCAATCTTGGGTCAATAGAATGCTCTATAAAAGCACAGTTATTATAGTAATCATATTTTAATATAAGTTAGTATAAACTTGAACAGATAAACAGATGTATTATTAGCAGCAGTAGTAGTGATAGAACTATTTTTACTGTTACTACTACTAATGATAATAATATTGTTATTATGTGTCACATGAAGTGATAGCCATTAGCTAGTAAGTAGCTGTTGTTGAAAGTATTCTAATTAATCTGTTTTGTCTCCTTTCCAGCAATACGACTACGACAGCAGTACAGTGAGGAAGAAGATTTTCCAGGACGCTCTGGTGGACATCACCCTGCCTGCCATCAAGAGGAACCTGGCACCCTCCTGCAAAACTGTAAATAACTCTGCTCAGGGGGGTTCAGACTGAGGGCATGCTGGAGATATGAAGTGATTCATGTGTGGGAGAAAGTCATATCAGTATTTCATCACCTGTTCATGAATCTGTCCTTCACATTAAGCTGTACTTCAGATGAGTAATTAGGCCTGTGGAGGTGGTGGGTGTCAGTCGTGAGTGTATTTAGTTGTTCTGAATGAAAACAATAAATTTTTTCTCTTTAAAGGAGCTGCAGAACTATGAGCAGTATGTCTTTGCTGATTACACAAACTTCATTCAAGTGGAGAACGTCTACGAGGACATACTGCTGAACATCCTGAACAGTGAAGTCAACAAAGGTACAGTGTGTTGGTTCTTCCTGCAGGGTCAGGAGTCTCTGAAGAGCACTAGAGCATTAGTTCATTAATGTTCAGAAGTGAGTTTCTGTTTAAAACTAGGAAAAATGATTTTAAAAAGTGCATGTGTTTTAACCCTTAGAACAGCAAAACAGCTCCTTATATGGAAGTTCCCCCGGTTTGTGTTGGCGCTTGAGGTGTGAGCTTTGTTTGGTGTTGCTATGTGACGTAGAACCAAAGTTACTGTAATTTAAAAACCATGTAGTAATAATAACCACTACTGGGTGTTTATAATGGCATCATGCAAATGAACATAAAGAATAAAAATGCCCACATTTCTTTTAACTTAGGTAAAAACCACAAGATCTTTGAACCTGGGAGAACTTTCAGGATCGTTTTTGCCCACAAGCGGGTGGGGAAAATCCGCAGAGGGAGGGGGTGGGAGATGGTGGCCCTTTTTACTTGTTGAAATCAGATTTTATTAATAAAAGCGTTCTAGGGGTTAAATTTGAGAAAATTGCGCACATCTAGTACAAAATGATTTACTTTAATGATATACTTTTAAATGAATCTTTCACTATTGTTTATAAAGACATGAACCAAATGAGACAACTTATAAGGAAACTGCTGGACACTTCAGTTAGTGTTTATAATCTGCTGGGAGCTGCTGAAGTGCAGTTTAAATGGGGTGTAAACTGGTTCTCTTAAACTATTAACTGATAAGTGTGTAGTTTCTTTAGGCATTTTCCATGTCATATTGAAATAAACTTTGTTATGCAATTTCGGCATTGTTTCAGAATCTAGTAAAAATCATAAACTGTAGTATAATCACAATAATACACTCAAGTTCGTGCTGTACTGTGGGATATTGGCACAAGTGTGCTGCTCTACTCAACTTTCAACCTACAGCTGCAGTGCCAGTATCTTACGGTATAGCACTTCTTCTCCTGTATTCCATAATTGTTTCCATATCTGCTGTTTATGCCAGTTCCTCCATTCTAATGATGCACACAAAAGCGTCTTGATTGCTAATAGTTCCCCCTTGTAGGGAACCTTCACCTTGCCAAACTTAAGTGAGTTTGAGTTTTAGATCAGGCCTGAGGTGCCTCGCATATAAACCTAAAACAGCACCATAATGAGATATAAGCGTGTGCAGATGATGCAACATAAACATATCCATCTCATTCAGATTACATTTCAGCAGAGATACTATATAGGTTATAATATGGACATAATATGGAAGGGCTATTAACCCTTCAGCACATAGCATTACACGGTTGCGCCGCCTGACTACTTTCCATTAAAGTGTACCGTCACACCGGTGTGTATTGCAATGTTAACCAACGAACATATTAACCTGTTCTAACTGCTGACGTCACAATGCAAGTTAGAGACGATTCAGGATTATAATCGATACGCTGTTATCTTTACACTCTTTACACTTTACACTCACACAGATTTTTATATTTATACTGTTTTACATTTGATGTTTGATCCGTAACTAAACACTTGACGCAACAACTGATGGATGGCGCAAGCGTCGTGCAGGACACGCACAAAACATGTGACGAAAAAACGCAGACAAGGCTGTAAAAGAAATCTTGTCATTTTGCCCAACTATGGATCAACCTGACATGCGTCAAAATAACACCAGCAAATCACACCGCCAAGCTGTAGTTTTGGTTACATCCTTTTATGAACCATCTATGTTGAATATTTATCGTCCCCCCATATTCATTCCTAACTACTATGGCAATGTAACCATAGCAACCACAGAATGTGGTGTTGTACAACAAACATAATCATCCTGCCGAATGAGTCAAAGTCAAATGGGTGAAACCAGCATCGAGGTAAACATCGTCTCACTGATGAGGAGATGTTTAGCTGCACTGTGGTCAGGCGGCGCAACCGGAGGGAATACAAGAACAATTCACGTTACAAAGTAACAGATTATCAAATTTCAGTGTGGAAGAGAGAGAGAGATAAGAGATAAACCCTGGTGCAGAAGCAAAAAAACTCACACAGTAACGTGTAGAACTGTTAAAAAAAACTCCCCCGCTGAAGGGTGAAGCATTGAGGTATTTCCTTGCTGACCTTACCCTGTATCCTCTTCCTCATGCAGTGGTGAAGGAGGCCGCCAGTCTGAAGAAGCACAACCTGTTTGTGGACAGCACTGAGCTGCAGTGTATCAGTCAGAGCAGCCTGAACGACAGCCGGACACCTCCTCGCTCCACCCCATCCAGCCCAGCCAAAGTCTCTGTGACTCGAAAGGCTGAGGAGAATAGCACCTCCCTGGTGGTGGGCAATGGCTGTTTGGAGAGCAAGGATGTTCCAGCAGTGGAGAAACAAGAGATTACCTCCCAATCTGATCAACCAAGTGGGGAACAGTCATCAAAGCCTGAATCGGAACCTTCTACAGCATCTGACGGGGTTCCTCCTTGTCTTGAAGACCCTCCAGCTACGTCTGAAGTCACTGCAAGTGTTTCTGAAGCTGCATCCAAACCTGAGGCCTCTACAACTGATCCACCAGCACCAACGTGTGATATTTCTGTGGATAAACCAGATGTATCTTCATCCACTAAAGAAAGTTCCTCAGTTGACAAAGCTTCATCTGAAGATGAAACTCAAAGTATTGCTGTGACGGCCAGTTTGGCTTCAATGAATCTCAACGATTGCCCTACAATTATTGTCTCTAAGCACCCTGAATCGCCCAAAGAACAACACGCTACAGACAAAGCCGTCTATCTGGTGCCACCAGCTGGGGTGAAGGCAGGCAGTGCGGTCCCTCTTGCAGAAGAAGCTGACTCTGAGGAGAAGGAGAACATCGAGGCTCAGGAGAAAGTAGACACAGATCAAACAGAAACGGATGCGCCAACTTCAACTGCTTCTTGCTCTGAAGTTTCTGAACCAGCCATTATCTCGCCTCACCTTGGTGAAGATGAGCCTGATGCATCATTGAAGATCACTGAAGATCCATCAGATATGCAGCCTGAACAGTCAGGAGTGGAGACCTCCTGTGGATCATCTAGCCCAGATATGGACTGCACAGCCAGTGAGGCACTGGTCAAGCATGAGGAAACCGAGAAGGGCACTGTGATCAAAGGTTCCACTGCTGAGAATGCTCAAGAACTTTCCATCAACCCTGATCCTCCTGTAGAGGGCGACTCTCCAGAGTCTGTGCCCCTGCAAAGCGAAAGCAACATGCAGTGCTCAGGCTCCCCAGAAGGAGATTCAGAAGCTGAGGAGCTGCTGGACAGTGTGAAGGCCATCAGAGATCTAGTGGTGGAGATCATTGAGGTGGAGGACATTGTGAGGCCTTGTCCAGAAGCTCAGTAGAGGCCTCTTTGAATGGACCTCTGTTGATGCTAACTTACTGAATGGGACTCCAAGAGTTACCATTGGCGTAAGGAATGGAGTGAACTCAGCAGAATTGTTTCCATAGTTACCAGCAGAATCGTTTCCATAGTTACCAGCGCTGATAACATCATAGACTGAAAGGGCAATTGCTTTTTTCTAATTATTGTAACTGAATGCTAATATTAAGTGCTAATGTTCTTTACACTGACATTTGGTGATCACAAAATATATCAGAATTTTATCATTTTTTTCATGTGTAAAAAATGTATTAAGCTACAAACCACAACACTTTCACACAGCAATCGATGACATCCTGTTTGATAGTGTATTTTTTTTTTTTATATTTGCTTAAATCTAGTTTAATAATCACAGTATTTTGTATGAAGCATCTCAACAGCCTTTATGGTGTTTGAATATTTCAAATGTTTTTGTATTACTTAACATTTTTCATTCCCATTAAAATAGGAATAAGGCCTCAAACAGGATTAACAGAATGTTGTAATATACATTTGGACCAAAGACTTGTTGTACAATAACAATAAACACATTTTGTAACAACAGCGAGGAGTTTTACTTTAAAATAACATTACAGTTGTTTTTTAAAATATCTGACATCGAACAAAAGTCTACTGAAAAGCTTTTTATATTAAGTGAAAGACAGATTTTTATTATATTTTCTGCTTAATGTTTTGCAGTGAGGGAGCTTTTCCACTGATTTCAGGTTTCTGGGTCTTTAAAGCATCAAAGGCCTTTATGATCTTAACCAGGCACTGATTGGAAAGAAGAATACAAATCTGTTGTAACAAAATACTGACCATGAAAAGACTCCTGAAACTATGAGGAGCAGCAATATTGCAATTGCCACTATTTCACCATCAACATTTCATATACACTACAAGCTAGAAGTTTGGGCCCAACCTTGGATTTAAAAAAAATAAAATAAACAATGCTCTGCTTTTTCAAATTTTATTACCAAAAAAAACATTAGAAATACTTAAAACAAATGTAACTGACTGATTTTCAGTATTTTATAGTCTGTAGTAACACATTATTTAGCCACAAAGGCTCAAACTATCGGTTTTGGAGAGACACATCAGGTCTGTCTTTAGTGACTGACATTCACTTTGTGTTGATCATGAAAAAAGAAAAGTAT
>JBBPCZ010069860.1:0-12056 GCA_037974445.1 Brycinus macrolepidotus | reverse complement strand
CCTTTGAAAAAAAAACACTACACTACGGGTGTCACTCCCCTTCCGTTACAGTCCCTCCCAACAGTATGTCCCATGTCCCGCCACTTTAAAAATACTTCCGACGCCCCTGACTTCAATGATCCTTATTGCATGAATTGCAGAGAATGATACTCCTATCAACCGTTCCATCTGTCCGTTTTTAAACGTAAACTTTCCACTCACTGGGCCAAGAAGCGCGTTCTCGTCTTCATTTTATAGAGCACCTGTGGCCAGAACCGGACCGGGTTAAAGAGTCACCACGGCATGCGATTAATCAGAGTTTTGTTTTAATGCGATATTTTTTCTGTGATTAAGTGATGGAAATTAACGTGTTAATTTGACACCTCTAATAAATATATATATATATATATATAACATTGTGATACCAATTACATGTAAATGCAAATATTGTAATTTTTTAATAGAATATTGGGCTTGAACTTGGCTTAGCAAAAAAAGCTTAAATTATTTTAGAACTTTACTTTGTGTCCTGAAAAAAAACTAAGATATGGAAATAGTTTTCTCATCCTCATACAATGTCTTTTAAATAAATCACCATGTGCTGTGCTGTGCTCTTTCTACAGCGATGTTTCAGCTGCAAATAATGTCATTTTTTGGCTCCTTAATGATAGCGGAGTAAAAAGAGTACAGAAACAAAAATGAAAGGATTGGCACTGGACCAGATTTATTTAGGCAATACCTAATCCATTAAAATGGGCCTGGACATCTCTAAATGTAATCTATAGTAAAGAATAACACTGTTTTAGACATTTTATGACCTTGAATTTTGTCTGTGTCTATGACCTTGAAGTCTGTTTTAAAACTTTTAAATTCTTTTTACTGATCCACAATAACCTCGTTTTTCCCTCTGCTTTTGTTTTCAGGCTCAATAAGTGCAGTGTTACAGAGAAAGGCTGTACTTCTCTGTCATCAGCTCTCTGTTCAAACCCTTCACACCTGAGAGAGCTGGATCTGAGTGACAATAAACTAGGAAAATCTGGAGTGAAGGAACTTTGCTCTTTACTGAAAGATCAGCGCTGTAAACTGTAGAGACTGGGGTGAGATCCATTTGTTTTAAACATGAAAAACATCTGTAATAGTGTGATTGCACAAAATGGAAACAAAATCATATTTTAAGAATGTGGCATATATATTTTGATCACACTGGAAGTATTAAACTAATGCATGGAAATAATTTTCTTATCCTCATACAATTTCAATACAGTTGTGCTTTGTTCTTTCTACAGGCTGAGCAGCAGCAGTGTTTCAGATGAAGGCTGTGCTGCTCTGTTATCAGCGTTCTTTATAAATCCTTCACGCCTGAGAGAACTGGATCTGAGTGAGAATAAACTTGGAAACTCTGTCAATATCATTTGTGAACTACTAAAGAATCCAAACTGCAAACTTGAAAAACTAAAGTTAGTATTTATTAGTATTAAGTTGGCATTAAGAATCCAAAGAGCTCAATACAACCTTTGACTGTATGTTTTTAATTATAACATTTTTCTTTCTCAAGACTTTCATTCTGCAGTATAACAGAGCAGGGATATGTTGCTCTGGCTTCAGCTCTGAAATCAAACCCCTCATCATGGGTGACAGAGCTGGACCTCAGAGGGAACGATCCTGGAAACACCGGAGTGAAGGAGCTCACTGATTTACAAAACTGTCCAAACTCTAACCTAAAGACACTGAGGTATATATTTTGTGAAGTGCGGGTTCCTTAAACTAGTAAATTTCAAACTCGCACCCTCTGTTTACAACAAATGCTTAGAACATTTGATTGTTATAAAGCTTACTTTGAGGAGATATCTCTTATCAGTTTAGTAAAGATTTCTAACCAAATATTGGAGGTTTTTATTTCAAAAATACTTTAATATATTTGTCAAAACTGTGAAATATTTGCATACAAAAGAAATAAATATTTCTGAGCTTTCATTTATTCATTTTTTGTCATAGATTGTTTTTCTTTATTTACAGACCTGTATCACTTTACTCCTTAGAAGTGTTGCATATAAAGACATGATAGTGAGACACATATATAGACATTTTATGCAATGACTAGAGTAACAGTGGAAATGTAGTAAAAGGCAACACTGGGTACTATGTATTATGTAGTATCAGGGAGAAACTTGATTGCAAATATTAGATTATGCTCTTCCAGGTGGGTTTAAACTGCAGCTGTAATGACATCAGCAAATGGGCTGTATTTAAATTGTTAGAATCCAAAAACGGCTTTTTGAGAACAAGCTTTTTTTCATAGATGATACAAGACAATACCCTGTTTTTACCCTCTGCTTTTGCTTGCAGGCTGAATAAGTGCAGTATTACAGAGAAAGGCTGTGCTGAACTATCATCAGCTCTCTGTTCAAATCCTTCACACCTGAGAGAGCTGGATCTGAGTCAGAATAAACTGGGAAACTCTGGAGTGAAGCAGCTTTGCTCTTTACTGAAAGATCAGTGCTGTAAACTGCAGAGACTGGGGTGAGTTCCATTTGTTCCATTTGTTTCAATCTCATCTCTAACATTGTGATTGCAGAAAATGCAAACAGAAGCATTTTTAAAACAGCATATACATTTTAGATCACAATGGAAGTTTTGAACATTAAGTATGCTGTGTTAGTAAAGTAATATCAAATATTATTTCCAGTCTATCAGATTGCAGTATAACAGAGGAAGGATATGCTGCTCTGGTTTCAGCTCTGAAATCGTCAGAATTGACTGAGTTGCATCTCAGTGGGAACGACCCTGGAGATAAAAGAATGGAGCAACTCATTAAATTATTTGTGAGAGGAACACTAAGGTAAGAAATAAGCAAATATTGATTCACCCAGTAATAATTCATATTGTGCATATATTTTGACAATTCTGACCATTTATCATTATTTATATAAAAGAATGATAGTATCTTTATTTGTGTAGCAAGTCAGATTACACAGAGTATTTTACATTATGATAAAATGCAAGAAATAGAACTCCAGAAAATGTCCAATAAAATGAAAATATAAAAAGCATTTGGAAACAGAATAAGACATGCAATTTACAAATGGCCCTACAGATAACAAATCAAATCAAAGGTAAAAATAAAAACTGTGTGTCACGGCGGGGGGGTGTAGTGAGGTGCAGACGCAGGTTCCATAGTGTTGACAGACTTTAATTACAAAAAAAAACAAGAACAAAACACAAGGGCCTAACACAAGAAACAGCTAACACATAAGGGTAGGTGAAGTGAGGGGTGCGTGCTCATGTGTGAGCGGTGCGTGATCAGTGGACCGACACACAAACAAGAACCAAAACCCTTTAAATATATACAAGACAAAACCCCAAAATCAATGAACAAACACAATCACTTAATCTTAACACAAACCAGCTGTGACTACATACAGTAAATCAAACCCTGTGAACACTGTCAACTTAAAAGTCCCAAACATACACATGACACAATGGCAGCCTCCAGCAGCCGCTGACCGGGACGTCACACTGTGAAACATTCAAATATTCAAATATTTACACTTTAATGGTCACTTTACACTTTACACTTTAAATAAAGGAAATAGATAAAAATCATACATCCAAATATTTTACTGAAAGGAAAAGATAAAAACAATAAGACATTAAAATATTCAAACAGTCAAATAAAAGGAGAAGATAAAAACAAATTAAAACAATAAAATATTCCAACTTTTAAATAAAAGAAAACAATCCAAACTATAAAACAATTAATAATAAAAATATGCAAGGAAAAGATAAAAACTTTAAAACATTTAAATACTCAAATAACAGGACAACAGAAAAACAAATTAAAACTATTAAATATTCAAAAACTTAAATAAAAGAAAAAGATAGCAATGATAGAATATAAAGATCATACATAAAAACATCATTAAAATAAACACATATATTTGTCACTGCCTCAAGAAACCAACTGAGAGCTTCTACAAAATCTAAAATGTGTTCTTGAATGAGACTTAAAAATGGCTAATGAGTGAGCCGTCTTAATACTTGGAGGAAAGCTGTTCTTGTCTAGGAGCCATCACAGATAAGGCTTTATCGCCTTTTGTCTTTAGTCTGGAGTTTGGAAGAGCAAGTAAGCTGTGGTCAGATAGCTGTTTAACATTTAGCGGTTAATGGAGGACGTAGATGGGACACAAATGCAAAATCAAGACTTTATTTGTGAATATAAAACACTGATAGACTTGCACAGCTACTACAGAAACCAAAGCAATGACAACAAGTCAAGCAGGATGTAATCACAGGATCCAAAAGGTTTAATGCCAAAGAACAAGTAACCAAAACACAAACAAAAACGAGGGATCCAGGATACATGAAAACACGAGAAAATGTAAAAACAAAAGGGGACTCGGATAAGGTGGGGCTAAGACCAAAACATACTCACATGGAATTGACACATAAACAAAGGCTAATTTAATGTAATGGATAATGTAAACAACAACAGTATAGAAAACAGGGAGAACACAGAACATAACAAAAAAACAAAAACAGGGAAATGACGGGGGACTGCTATAGCTAGTATTTATATACTATAGCTAGTATAGCTAGTATAAGTAAATACTTTTACCTAAAATGCATAAATGTAAAATACTACATTCACAAAAAATAAATATAAAGTGTATAATCAGGAGAGCATACATTAAGCAATTAATTTATCCTTATCACTAAACATCGTGACTAAGTACAAATGTTTAACAAATCTGGAGCAAATTAAATTAGGCAAGATTACTTTAGCCAGCTTAATTAAACACTAGCCAGAAATATAGATGTAATAAAAATGAACTAGACTACTTTGGCTTGTTCATGTTGTTTAAATTTGCAGTTGATATTTAAAAGGTAATAGGTACTTCTATAACTACAGGCAATGCAAAAATACCTGTTAGTTGTACCATACTTTCAGTTGGTGCTCTAAGCAATCATTCAGTCTCAGTGGCGGTGAAAATTCATTCTGTGTTTGGGCTCACTTATTTGTGTATTAGTTGTCTAATCCATTGTTTTCGAATCATAAATTGTTAATCTGCCATCAATGCTGCATCTGCAGAATCAATTTGCTCATTTATCTGTGCATGTTCTTAGTGCGATTGTGATTCATGAGCAAGCCTCTGGTAAAAAAGATTTAGAAACATTTTTTGTGCATGTGGATAGTTTATAAATCAAACTAACAATGATCAACTATTTTTACGGTCATTCTGCACACAATTGCAGCCCCATGACTGGAGTAATCTTCAAAATATATATATTATATAGCTACCATTATCATTATATCATTATATAGCTACCATTAGGTGCTATATAATGAGTAACGAACAGTAAACACCCAGGTTTTGATTTGTTTTATTTTGTTTTGTTTTGTTGTGTTTTTACAGTACATTGTTCAGAGCTGTAACCATTTGACTGACCTGCAGAATGTCATAGACCATTAGATCCAATTACAGTCAGTGATGAAGGAATATAGAGTGCTGTAACCGATAGACCCTACGGTTACACAGTGACGACGCCACCTCTCTGCAGCAGACACAATTTTTTCTCATTGTACAGCTATTAATCTGCACTGTTCTTCTGTCTACAGGCTACTGAAAAGTGATGCAGCAGAGGAAGCCTACACATATATTTCTCAAACCCTGCAGAAAAACCCCTTACTGAAGGAAGAGCTGGATCTGAGCAAGACTGAACCAACAGACCTTGAGGTGAAGAAGCTGTCTGCTCTACTGGAGGATCCACACTGCAGACCAGAGAAACTTATGTAAGAAGTTTGGTCTTGATTACACTATTGTTAGCAGTACTGAATTGATAATCTTTTTCAGTCCCTGGTTGTTGTATGTAGTGGTTAGGTGAGTTCAGAGGCTCTAGTGGGAACGACTCAGAATGCCGACAGGACAGAACTACACTGAGTGCAAACAGGACAGGACAGTAGAGAAATTAAATGTGCAATAATGCAAAGATTTCTTACTGAGTAAGGAATTCAGCATCTTGCCAGCTAACATACTCTGAATTGTGCTCATTTCTGATAATAAATAAATTTTGCTTACTAGCTAGTTGTATGAAACTGCACCAAGAGTCAAAACTGGCATCACAGCTTAGCCCGTGCTCCATAAGAAGACAATGTTTTCATGCAGGAATCTGGTCACCCTTACTTTCTGACCAGAGTGTGGTAATGTTGTCTATGCTGTTTAATCTACCCTACTTCAAACCTGTTCAGTGTTGCCAGAATGGATGGGAGTCCTCATATCAATATATTTTGCTACATTCTATGGAAATAATTGTTGCTCAGAAATATTGTTTCATTACCCTGTAGCTTAAGTTTCCATTTACAATGAACAAACAATACATAAAAAAGATTTATGCAGTAGTCCAGAAAATGTAAACAAACTTTAAGCAAATTCAAAATTGAAGCACACTAATGATGCTATTATTTAAAGTGATTACAGTAAAAATGGAAAGGCCCTTCAAAACCAGAGCATGACAGAATACACAGTATCTCCATTAACAGTATGAACCAGGAACGCACACGACTGTAGAAATGTACACTGTTTTCAGGACAACACAGCTGGTGAATCAAATAGAAATTGCCAGGATGATTTAAGCAGATTTATGCTACTTCACCTTAAAGCCGGGTTTGTGGACAATTCTAAAGGTCATTTTGATTAATAAAGTTTTATGAAATATCAGATTTTTTAGTGATAAATTTCGCTGATCAGCAGTTAGCAGTAATTGGATTAGAGATATGGAGATATGAGGTAAATGTTTGTTTGTTGTATTGAATTATATATAGTACATAAAGGGATTGTTACTACATTTCCTAAATATACATGAATTAAAAGTAAAGAAAAAATTGAGAGAAAAACTACATCAGTATAGATACTCTTGACTCACTCTTTATCTCTCTCTGCAGACTGTATAAAACAGGCAGTATTACAGGTGAAGACTGTACTGTTCTGTTTTCTGCTCTGGTTTCAAACCCCTCACACCTGAGAGAACTGGATCTGAATGAGAATAAACTAGAAGAGTCGGGTCTGAATGAGCTCTGCAGTCTACTGAGGAAACCTGACTGTAAACTGGAGAAACTGAAGTGAGTAAAATTGTCTACATTAGGATGGTAATTTCATCTCTTGCAGCAGCAGTGCCAATATTCTCAATAATTTAACATAGATTCAATGTGTACACAGAATTTATCAATGCATACATGGAATTCAGTATTTATTTTTTGTATTTAGTAGAGTTATAAAACATGTCAATAATACAAAATATACATTTTCTAATGGAGGTTTTCTAAATGGCTATTATTGGGATGACTACTTATTGCTACTCTTATTGTATAAAGGGATTGAAAATATTTAAAAACTCAACACTCACAGCTCACAACTTCTGAATTTCATTTTCTTTGAATCAGAGATTTAACCTGTTGCATTATAATAATTATAATAATACACAATATTTTCATGATTGTGAAAATTTAACAGCTGTGTTACCACATAATGAGACTAAACACAGTGTGTTTTAGTCGTGTTTTGGGGTGAATGAATAAAGAGTTCATCTTTCTTTCTGCAGGCTTCAGAAATGTGGTATAGAAGATAAAAGTTGTACTGTTCTGGGATCAACTCTAGTCTCAAATCCCTCACACCTGAAAGAGCTGGATCTGTCTGGGAATAAACTGGGAGACTCTGTGAAACAGCTCGACAAACTGCTGAAGAAATCAGGATGCAATCTAATGTAAGTAAATTAAGCACAGAGTAATAGAACCAAGACCTAGTCACTTTAAGTAGTATGCTAATTACAAACAAATAAAAAAATATGCTAATTGTAATCAGTGTAAGATTAAAACTTCCTTATGTTGTAATACATTGGATTTTTTTTTTTTATCAATACAGTAGTAATATGGTGCTTATTGATAGGTAATTTATCATTTGTGGTCTTGGTACATGCATGCTCAGCTCTATAATTATTGTCACCATAGATAAAGTTGATTAAAAAGGTAAAGGAATAATGTCTTTGGATTTAATTAGCATATTTAAAATCTGACTTTTAATTAAAGCAAATTTAGTCTTAGAAGACAAAAACGTCTACAAAACCACACATTTCACAATTACTGACAATTACTGTTTTTTGCCTATTTATTGGCACTGAGGAGGTCATCTATGACTTCTTGTTTCACAAATTTGAGGTGACACAGAGGCCAGTTTCCCTCAGTCATTCACCAAGATTGGGAAGATTAGAGAACAAGTAAATGAAATGAGACAAAAGTGTATTGATTATTGCAAAACTATAAATGTACATATAACTATTAGGAAGTTTAAAACAACCAGAGCTGTAGTGCACCCGTGTGGAAAAGGATGCATGTTTATTTTACACAGGGAGGAGGATAAAATATTGTCAAAGGACTGTGGTTGTAGATTTAGAAGATGGTGGTTCTTATGGGTAGTCAGTGGCCACAGAATTAAGCTTTTAACATGGCTAGTTCAATCTCCAGATCTCCACTGGAATTCTGTGGGCTTTGCTGAAGAGTCCAAAAGAAAGGAACTTGGTTCCCGAGGAATCTTGAGAAATTCTGTGTCAAAGAGTGAACTTATATTGTTCACTCTGTATTCTCCAATTCCGTTTCCAGTCCAAGAGTATGGTACTAGACTATATTCTGTTATGTTAGTAAAGAGAAGATGCACAGCGTACCAATAAATGGTGCCAATACTTGTGACACTGTGTTACATTGATAAAGACAAGATCTAGTCTTTTTAAATGTCAGATTGAACTAAGTAATCATTACCACACTTAACAAAGATGGCAATAATTATGGAACTGACTGTAAATAACTACAGCTATTGATTTATTTTTCACATTAATAACTCTTGTGTTACCATACTATATAAAAATGATACAGATACATATATAATGTTTAAATGGGAGTTAGCATGTTATTGCAGTGCAATATATTTTAGTTGCACTAATGTATATAATTTAATAAAACACTAATAGTCTGAGTCATTAAATATTTGAAATATATGGCAATGATAAATCTGCCTATTCTTGAGTTTGCTTTCATGAAAAGAAGCTTTAAATTCAGAGCACAGGTAACGCTAATCTTAATTTAATTTCACTCCGATTTCACAGTTACAGATGTGATGAGACTGGAGGTTTGTGGTCACGATTTAGTAAATGGTATCACGGAGAGAAAAATGAAGAAAACCCAGGAAATGAGGAAATCTATCCAGAGTCACAGAGAGCAGAAGATCAGTGTGAAGGGGATCAAAGTGTCCAGAAAAGAGACCATCAGAAAACATACAATAGTACAGAAGGTGAAAGAGGTGTCAGGAGCAAAGACCAGACTGCAGATAATCAGGTTAAAATGGATGTCCAGAAAACTGACCAGGATGCAGAAGATCAGGGTGAAATGAGTCAAGGTATCCAAACAACAGACCATGCTGCAAAACATCAGGGTAAAGGGGATGGAGGTGTCCAGAAAACAGACGATGAGAAAACAGACAAGAGTACAGAATATCAGGGTGACACAGATCTAGGTGACCAGAAAACAGACCGGCAGAAAACCAACCAGAGTGCAGAAGATCATGGTGAAGGTGATCGAGGTCTCCAGAATATCACCCTGGAAGCAAAAGATCAGGGTGAAGGACATAGACATGTGCAGAAAACCAACCAGAGAGCAAAAGATCAGGGTGAGGGGGAACGAGGTGTCCAGAAAACTGAACAGAGAGCAAAAGGTCATTTTGTAGGGCATCAAGGTGTCCAGACAACAGACAAGAGTGCAGATAAACAGGCTGAAGGGGATCAAGCCGTCCAGAAAACAGTCCAGAGTGCAGAAGATCAGGGTAAATGGGATCGAGGTCTCCAGAAAATCACCCAGGAAGCAGAAGATCAGGGTGAAGGACATGGACATGGGCATAAAACCAACCAGAGAGCTAAAGATCAGGGTGAAGATGAAGGAGGTGTCCTGAAAACAGGCCATCACAAAACAGACAAGAGTGCAGAAGATCAGGGTGAGAGGGAACGAGGTGTCCAGAAAACTGAACAAAGAGCAGAAGGTCATTTTATATGGCATCAAGGTGTCCATACAACAGACGAGAGTGCAGATAATCAGGATGATGGGGATCAGGCTTTCCATAAAACAGGACAGAGTTCAAAATATGGGGGTGAAGGGGATCGAGGTGTTCAGAAAAAAGACCAGAGTGGAGAAAATCGGCGTGAAGGGGATAGAGGTGTCCAGAAAACTGAACAGAGAGCAAAAGGTCATTGTGTAGGGGATCAAGGTGTCCAGACAGCAGACAAGAGCGTAGATAATGAGGTTGAAGGGGATCGAGGTGTCCAGAAAACAAAACAGAGTGGAGAAGGTCATTGTGAAGGGGATCGATGGGTCCTGAAAACAGATCATCAGAAAACAGACAAGAGAACACAAGATCAAGGTGTCCAGAAAATAGACCCAAGAGCAGAAGATCAGAGTGAGGGGGATGGAGGTGTCCAGAAAACTGACCATCAGAAAACAGACAAGCGTACAGAACATGAGGGTGAACTGGATGGAGGTGTCCAAAAGACCGACCAGACTGCAGAGAATAAGGGAGAAGGGGATCGAGGCATCCAGAAAAACCACCAGACCGCAGAAGATCCAGTTGCAGGGCATAGAGGTGTTCATAAAACTGACCAGAGAGCAGAAGACCAGGGTGAAGAGGATCAAGGTATCCAGAAAACAGACAAAAATGCAGAAGATCAGGGTAAAGGGGAAGGAGGTGTCCAGAAAACAGACAATAGTGCAGAAGATCATGGCGAAGGAGATCAAGATGTCCAGAAAACACATCATCAGAAAACATACAATAGTACAAATGATCAGGGTGATGGTGAAAGAGGTGTCCAGAGCACAGACCAGACTGCAGATGGTCAGGTTGAAATTGATCGGGGTGTCCAGAAAACAGATCCGAATGCAGACGATCAGGGTGAAGGGGATAGTGGTGTCCAAACTCCAGATAATCAGGTTAAAATGGATCAAGATGTCCAGAAAACTGACCAGGGTGTAGAAGATCAGGGTGAAGGGGATGGTGATATCCAGAAAACAGACCAGACCACAGATAATCAGGTTGAAGGGGGTCGAGGTATCCAAAAATCTGACCAGAGAGCAGATCAGGGTGAAGTAGTTACAGGTGCCCAGACAACTGACCAGAGAGCAGAAGATCAGGGTGAAGAGGATCAAGGTGTCCAGAAAACAGACAATAGTGCAGAAGATCATGGCGACAGAGATCAAGATGTCCAGAAAACATATCATCAGAAAACATACAATAGTACAGATGATCAGGGTGATGGTGAAAGAGGTGTCCAGAGCACAGACCAGACTGCAGATAGTCAGGTTGAAATTGATCAAGGTGTCCAGAAAACAGACCTGAATGCAGAGGATCAGGGTGAAGTGGTTCGAGGTGTCCAGAAAACTGACCAGAGTCCAGAAGATCAAGGTGAAGGGGATCAAGGTGTCCAGATATCTGACCAGATAGCAAAAGTTCACCTTGAAATTGATCAAAGTGTCCAGAAAACAGACAAGAGCACAGAAGATCAGGGTGAAGTGGTTCGAGGTATACAGAAAATTGACCAGAGTGTAGAGGATCAGGATGAATAGGGTCAAGGTGTCTGGAAAACAGACCATCAGAAAACAGACAAGAGTGTAGAAGATCAGGGTGAAGTGTTTGGCACAGTTTAGTGATTTTCTGCTCAAACACACATGATTCAGTTCACCTGTAAGTCAGCAGCTCTAGGGATTGTGTATAAGGGTGACTATGAAACTGTGCTGAACATCAAATCTCCAGGAGCACTCTAGTAGATACCAGCAGTTAAAATGTTCAGTCTGCAGTGCAGGAATGTCTGAGCCAGGAGGGCACAGCTTGGGAGTGAAGGGGTGCAAGAGAAACTCACGGGGTCATAGTAGAAGCCCGTGGCGTGGTTTTAGTGCATTTCTGAGTTCAAATCAAACACAAAGTTGGTCTGGGTCAGATCCTCTTCCACACAACTGAACCACACGACTACAGCTCTGCCCTGCCACCCGTTCA
>JBBPCZ010069849.1:0-12056 GCA_037974445.1 Brycinus macrolepidotus | reverse complement strand
AGTGGTTGGAACTCCTTTATCTAGGCTCCTTGTATCTTTAGGCACTTTGCAGCCTGTCACAGTAAAACATTTGTTTACATTTGTTTACATAAGACAGTTTGACAGAAAATATTATTTTTGCATCAACAAGGTGATTCAAAGTAAAAAGAGAAAGAAATAAGGGTGTGGCTTAACAGGTCAGGAAAAAAGTGCATGTGGAGAAAATTGTGACTCAGAATAGAAGCTCACCCTCCTCTGGACAACAGCTGATCTGTTTTGGGAGGGAAATTTGATTGACAGGTACATATTTCCTTCAAATACATGCTTGTGAAGATGTTTTGGCCCTGAAGCTCTGGATGCCACCATGGAGGTTTAATATTTAATGTGCAAAACACATGCTGTTAGGCTCAGAACCTGAATGTTTATTCAGAGGCAATAGTCATTGTGTGTGTGTGTGTGTGTGTGTGTGCGTCTATGTGTCTTCTCTGGATGGTCACTGAATGAGAGCTAATGTAAAACCACTTATTTTCAATATGACATTTATGGTGAAATATTTATATATTGTAGCAACCACTGCTCATGATTTTGGGGCAACTGTCCTACCAAGAACAGGAGCTAAAACACATGGAACTGCACAAAAAGGCAAACAAACAAACAGACAAAACAATCAACCAACCAACTAACCAACTAACCAACCAAATAATCAGTCATCCATCCAACCAACCAAACTAACAGACAAACAAATAAAAACCAACTAAACAACCAACCAACTAACCAAATTACCAACCAACCAACCAACTAAACAAACAACCAACCAACCAATCAACCAACCAAACAGCCCACCAGCCAACCAACTAACCAACCACCAACCAAACAACCAACATGCCAATCAACAACCAACCCACCAACCAAACAAATAAATAGATAGATAGATAGATAGATAGATAGATAGACAGACAGACAGACAGATAGATAGATAGATAGATAGATAGATAGATTGTTACAATGATTACAAAAATTGCAATTCAATTTAGTTTTATTTTGAATAAAAAAAAAATGGAAATGTTCATCCCGTCCCTGTCCCCTTGTTGTCTGCTCAGCTCTGACATTACTGGTTAAAAGCTGCTCTGGGCTCATAGAGTGTGGACCGACGTGCGCTGTGAAATCATCTATCAAAGTGTCGGCCCGTTGCTCTGAGCATTGGATCAGAACCGGCTGGGACGTTTACCAGTCCGTCCCAACACGGGTCCCGTCGCCTCTATTAATATGCAGATGGAATATGATTAAGTGCTGCCTGGACGGGACGCGTCATGTCGTAATGAAAAAAAGGAAGCAAGAAACATAAATTCACATTCTATTAATCATTTAACGCTGCCTTAACAACGCATTCATCAGACGGCAGAGGAAATCAAATAAGTTATGAAATATTAAAGTCCCCAAGACCAACAGTACTCGGCCAGGCCATAAATCATAACGCTAATTAATAATTCACACATTACGCAGATCCTTCCTCCCTTCATTGTGCAAAACGTGGATGGATCAAAGAGTCGAAGGCAGAGCTGTGAACCGTCACACAAGTGCCTTCTTTACGGAAATTTATTTTATAATAAAGAGTAAAAATATCAAATTAATACATGATATTAAAAAAAGAAACCCAGACTGCTGTGCTGTCACAGAACAGATTTTTTATTTATTTATTTATTTATTTTATTTATTTAATTTTATTTATTTAATTTTATTTCTTGTTTCTTTCTTTTTTCAAAGGATTTGTACAGTAAGCAAAAAATAAAAGATGAAAATTAAACAAAAAGACATGGCTTAAGCTCTAAAGCCCAATATTGATTTATTTTTTTTTGCTCAATTTTATTTGGTTTTCTTCCTTAAAATCAAACATGCTGTTTTTGTTACTGTGCCTTTAAGACAGATTTAAGTAAATAAACTCTGTTCTGACTGGCTGTGCTTAGAGGAGCTTGGACTATGACTCACCTTATAATGTAAATGGGCGGGGCCAGACCGCTGTAGACTAAATAGGTTGGTACATGTAAATGTGTTGGTATTTGTGACATCACAACAACAGAACAGGCTTAGTTTCCATATGTGGGCTACAGGGACTCACCATATCAAAGTCTTAATATTAAAAAAAGACTTTGATGTGGAAAATTCAGATTTTTTGTTCATCCTAAGTAATAAAAGAAGAAGTACTTAAAAGTACCTGTAGAAGTATCTAAAAATAAAACATAGTCTTATTTAACACATTTGCACATGATACTTTGTTGAAATTTCACCTTTAATCAGCTGAAGTGTTACTTTACTTTGCCTGTAGTGTTTATTTTTTAGTTAAACTGGTTTTTGCAGTTTTCAGTGTACTAAAAGCCTTAGAATCGAAGTGCATCTGCTCATAATTAATATTTTGTTTTATCTGTTAATTTTTGCTGTACAAAATCTGTCTTTGTCTTGTTTATGGTCCTCCTGTGAGAGGAAGAAGTTTATTGTTCATGAAAACTCACTTTTCTGAGTTTAAAACAGGACAGAACACACACACACACACACACACATACACACACACACACACGCACACAGTGTCTCGCTGTAAAACTGTCTGGTTTCTCGGGAAAACTTTTCATTTGTTTAAAGAATGTCCAGAGGACGGATCGATCAGAGAGACTGACGGAGGACAAACTGGCTTCTCTTCTTCATTTCAGGGAGAAACTCTTCCTCTAAAACACCTATCAGTCTGTCTGTCTGTCTTCTGTCGGTCTATCTATCTTTCTATCGATTGATCGATCCGTCCTTCCATACCTCCATCTATCTATCTATCTATCTATCTATCTATCTATCTATCTATGTATCTATCTTTCTCTCTCTCTCTGTTTCTGCAGTTCTCTGTCTGTCTGCCTGAGTTGGGGAGTCTCTCAGAAGTTTGTTAATTAGAAAACTTTGCCAGATTAAGGATTAGTGCTGATCACTTCCTGTGACTGATGATGTTGACGGACGTCTGGCTCCTGAAAGGCTTTAATATGCTGAGCAATCAGTAATTGCCGCGGTTTAGGAGTTTAGAAGGGGTTAAAGAACGGATCCAAAAAAAAAACGTGCCGTGTCTGGACGTATACATTTTTAAAATAAGGCTGAGCGATCGATCTTGAGCGTCGATAGCCGTTAGTGCGGCTTTAACCGGGCCCGTCTGCCGCCTAATGAAATCTGTGCATCGCTCCTCCAGGTATTGATTGGAAGGAGCTCTAATTTGCCGCATGAGATCAGACCTCTCTCTCTCTCTCTCTCTCTCTCTCTCTCTCTCTCTCTTTCTCTCTCTCTCTCAGCTGCAGGGCTGACTCGCCCGGAGCGGCGTATTGAGCTCTTGGCGGAAGTTACTTCAGCACCAACGTAACATAATATTTAAGGTCAAAAAGCTAAAAAAACTAGATATGTTTTGGATTGCAGTTAATTCTATATTTATTTATTTTATGTCATAATTTTCGGTCCGTTTTATGAACTAAAACCATCTTGAAATTACAAGCATTTTCTCTTTTATACCTTAAAAAGACTGATATATGTAAACGAGCTAAGTTCTGATTGGCTGAGCCTCACTCAAAAAGGAGTTTGGATCACAACATGCCTTGGGGCGGATGGATACATGTAGTAAATGTGACCACAGTAATCAGTCACTTAATCAGTTGATCTATCTATCTGTTTATCTATCTATTTATCTATCTATCAATCTATCTATCCATACATACATACATACACACACACACACTCACACACATATATATGTATATAAATATTCACGTCCATCTCTTCTATCTATTCATTCATTCATCCATTCACCCATTAATCCATCCATCCATCCATCCATCCACAGATCCCTCCATCCATCGATCCATCCATCCTTCTATGCATAGATCCCTCCCTCCATCCATCCATCAATCCATCCATCTATCCATTCATCCATTCCTCCTTCCATAAGCATTATATCTTCTGATGTTTCTTGCCATGTTATAGTGTTTATGACCCCAGGATTTTAAAGGAGCCCCTTTAATGACTCTTAATTATATTGTTACGGGCGAAACAGACCCATTATTCCCTCACAGCCCAAAAAAAAGTCACATCCTGGCTTGGGTATCTCATTCTCTTTCTTTCCCTTTTTTTCCACCCCATTTTCTTTTGCACGAGAGAAGAGGGAGCTTCTGGTCAATGGGGCTTGCGGTAATGCCTCCCTCTCGCTCTGAGGGAACGATCCAAGAGTCGGGATCACAGGGGATTAGACCACAGGGAAATGTTTCTAAATGGCGCCAAGCTAAACTGCATTAAGCATGCACTGTCGAGTCTAATTAAGGTGGTTTCTAAAGCATAATGTGGCGCAGTTAAGGAGGCCAACTGCAGGATGGTGACACCCACAGACTGCCAGCTGCTGCACAATGAAGACAAACTTCCCGCCTGGTCCTGCTGACTCAAACCAGCTCACTAAACACTTCCGCTGCTCCCTGGACCACAGGAACCGTCACATCTTCATTAGAGGAGTTATTATTGTACGAGGGACTGCATTACAATCTCAGAGCATTCTGGGAAACTTATGCTTTATTGTAGGTGCCATGCACACCAGAGAACACACTTAAAGGCCACTTTATTGGAAACCCCTCCCTTGTACTTCAAGGATCTATATAACAGATGGGTTATAGATAGGTGTTTCCAGTAAAGTGACCAGTGTATGGAAGCATAAAGCTTCTGTTTCTAATAAAATGGCCAGTAAGTGGAAGAACAAGGTGTTTCTAATAAAGTGCCTAGTGAGCTAAAGGAAAAGGTAAGCATTTCTAATAAAGTGGCCAGTAAGTGGAAGAACATGTTTCCAATAAAGTGGCCAGCAAGTGGAAGCACAAGGTGTTTCCAATAAAGTGGCCAGTAAGTGAAAGCACAGTTTCTAGTAAAGTGGCCAGTGAGTGGAAGAACAAGGTGTTTCCAATAAAGTGGCCAGTAAGTGAAAGCACAGTTTCGAGTAAAGTGGCCAGTGAGTGGAAGAACAAGATCTTTTCAATAAAGTGGCCAGTAACTTGAACCACAAGGTAGGCATTTCTAATAAAGTGGTCACTGAGTGGAAGAACAAGGTGTTTCTAATAAAGTGGCCAGTAGGTAGAGATACAGGGTGTTTCTAATAAATTGGCCAGTGAGTGAAAGCACAAGGCATTCATTATAGTATATGAATGTAACAAATGAGTGAATAAAATATAAATTGTTTTAGTAAAGGAAAAGAAAACTGTATATAATTGTATAAATGGGAAATAAGATATAAAAAATAAAATAGAACCTAAAAATTGTGCAATATAAATGCAGTATTGCTCAGTAACGTCCGTCCCTCATCTACTGATGTTCCAGCAGTGGTAGGACGGTGAAGCTGAGAAGACCTGGTGCAGTAAAAGTCCTATAAATACAGAACAGAGCCGTGACTCAGCACCGCTCTGCAGAGAATGTGTCAGTGGGGGACAGCGGCTCAGCGTTTTCAGGATGGGACACTTTAAAAAAAAAAAGGGCAGGATAATGACATCGCAAAGACTCAGGTGACAAAGGCGTGCATTTTATTTGAAACCCTCCAAGCTTCAGTGAGCAGATGGTTCAGAGGCCATGCTAATAACGCATTAATTCATTGCTGCAGGCTTTCATCAGCCATCCATTCAGGAATTAGAGCCCAGGCATGATGGGCAAGATGTGTGTGTGTGTGTGTGTGTGTGTGTGTGTGTTGTGCACTAACTGGCCACTTTATTAGGTACACCTTGCTAGAATCCATTACGAACTGTCTTAATTCTAAGTGGGATAAATACAACAAGGTCACTGCTTTATGAGTGAAATAAATAACAGCCAATCAGAATAGAGCTCATTTAAATATATCAAAATATAAAATCAAACAGTTTTTGATACTAATATAATAATATGCAAATATACAAAGTCATATACATGTGCTTCGATACCCCCAGTTACATTATTGTCTCCACAAGGATACATTTTAAGCTCAATCGTGGCTTTTAAAGGGCCCTTTTCTTGCATTTTTTGGAAGTAAAGGGTTTAATGTGCCATTAAAAATGTACTTATTTACTCTGCAGACCATACAGTACTGTGCAAAAGTCATGAACCCCCCTCATGTCTTCATATTTTGCTTCCAAAGATCCAGACTTTCTTGTATTTTTATTGTAGCTTAGCATTTCAGTGTCTTGAGGCTCAAGACTTTTGCACAAAGAAACTAAGCTGCAAAAACAGCCTGTGTCAACTTCACTGTTTTTGTGATGTCACAAAAAGCAACCCTTTTGCATGTACCCAGTCTTAAAGGGGTGGTATCAAAACACAGGCTGTATAATTTAATGAGGAATAGCAGTGAATTGTGTGTTAAAACTTGCAGTGGGTTCTCTGTGGAGTGTGTGTTCACACATACATTATTATATTTTACATAGGGTTCATATGTACCTCTATATCCTCAGGAGTCATAAAAAACAAGTGTGTGTGTATGTGTGTGTGTGCGTGTGTGTGTGTGTGTGTCTCTCTGTGTGTGTAAGATACTACAATCAATTTGATCCATGAAAACAGTTGTGCAGGAAACAGACCCACAAACACACCAGCAAAGAGGAGCAGGCCTCTCAAGGTCACACACACACACACACACACAAACACACACAAACACACACGTCTTACCTGTCAGTGTCGTGAGCCTGGAGCTCTCTGTGGTGTGTGGAGTGAAGGAAAACAGCCATTGTGAAGAAGTGAGTGTTTTCTGGAGCGTCCCGCTGGAGAACCGGCGCTGTGGATGTTTCCTCAATCTTCTACTCATCTTCCTTTCTATTTATTTTTTTTATTGTTATTCTTTTTTTTTTTTTTTTCCCACCACAAATCAAATCAAAACAGAGAAAAACACTGGTATACTGTCAGATACTGTCACTCAAATTCTCAACCATTCTGTCTATTATTATTATTATTATTATTATTATTATTATTATTATTATTAACTTATTAACCTATTAATTAACTTGACTTATTATTATAAGAATAGAATAGAATAGGACAGTCTTTATTGTCACTGTTGCAGGAACAATGAAAAACAGTTTGGTAGCTCTTCGTGGCAGCATAATAATTAAGAAAATAAATAGAAAACTTTACATTTTACATTTTACATTTACATTTAAAGTGTAAACAATTATTATTATAAGTCAAGTCAAATACCTCTTTATTGTCATTTCAGCCATATACACAGTACACAGTGAAACCACACAACTTTCCTCCTTGACCGCAGTGTTCCTCCAGAACAACAATGTTCCTCCAGGGCCACAAAATTCTTCCAGGATCTTGGAGCGACACAAGAACAAAAACACAGCACCACAAGTCTACAGAAGTACAGGACAGGACTAAAGAGAGAGTGCAAAAAAACAAGTATTATTATTATTATTATTATTATTGTTGTTGTTGTTGTTGTTAATATTATTATTATTAATAATAATAATAATAATAATAATAATAATATGATGTTGTATGCTCTCCTCATGTCTTCAGCAGCTCAGATAACGGATGGATGGATGGACGGATGGGCGGATGGATGGATTGTTCTTACATAAGCTTGGTGAAAATAAAACCTTGATAAGTAAACAAAGAAACCTAAAGAACAAAATGGGGACTGGGATCAATAAATAAATAAATAAACAAACAGAGATAAAGCTGGGCTTTATCTGAATGGCTGTTTTGTAGGTGGGCAGCAGAAACAGCAAACGCTGCAACATGAAATACAGCACTGTGCAAAAGTCTTGAGCCTGGGGGGTGAAAACGACCCTATGGAAGTTTGACTCACTCTGCTATTTTTTCATGAGTTTTGTCAATAAGGATACATTTACAGAACTGGGCTAAAGTCCTGATACTCCCTCCTTTCCTCATATTCTGCTTCCTAAGAGTCTGACTTCCTTACACTACCAGTCAAAAGTTTTGACACACATTGTTTTGACACACACAGTTTTTCTACATTTGCATATTACTCACTTAATATTTACTAAAAAATACACTCATATTCTATTCTACAGAATAATATTATACTAATATTCTATATTTCTCATATTTACTAAAAATATTCATTATTCTAACAAACAAATTTACAGTATTTTCACCATCTGAGTTCCTTTCTTAGCCAGAAAATGTCATATTTATTATTCATTACTAATTCGTACTAATCTACAAAAAGCCACCTAATATGTTTACCACCAGACGAGTGTCAGATATTTAACGAGCAGTTAAGTGCTGAAACAGTTAACGATTGTATTTAAAGTTAAAGGACAGTCTAGAATTTGACTCTGCATCACCACACAACCAATTAATAGGGTGTTACAGATTATTTCATCTTATAAAGGAAACTGGGTTTATTTCACATATTTTCACTTATAGTTGTTCACTCAACAGCTTTCCAGGAATAAAAATCTGCAGTTTATGAAATAAATGGATAAGTGGATAAAAACCTGTAATGTGCAAAAACTTTTGACTGGTGGTGTACATAGCGAGCCAGCTAATGCTAAGCTGACATTGATGAAGAATTAAGCTCTTTAGCACCTCTAGCCAGGTAGTTTAGCTTTAGGCAACAAATTGTGTGTTGTGGATTGTGTTTTTTTTTTTTTTTTCCTCGTGTGCTGTTTGTTTAACTATTTATGTTTATGATGTTTCATTTAAATCACCTTTTATCCTTTCTGTTAACCGCACTAACTGGAAAATCGTTTTATGCACAATTATTAATATTTTGGTTTAAGAGTCAGGAAAAAAACATCAGTTTGTTCTATAAGGAATGAGGAGCTAGAATAGCATGAGAAAGTACATATAAATAATGAAGCACATACAAATGCAGATAATGGAATCATAATGCAATTTTATTGAGTTATTGAATATTGTTGAATTTAAAAGAGAACATGTTTGTTTTTTTCTTTTTCTTTCTTTCTCCAAACGTCATCTCAGTTAATAGTCAAAAATATAATTAGTCACAAGGGTAGAGGAAGGTCATCCATAATATCAGTTAATTGCTGTAATGGATTTATTATGATTAATAATATGCACGATGATGAACAAATTCAAAAGGTTGAACAAGAAACATCTACAGTTCGTCACATGATATGCTGGGAGCTCAGAGCACACCTGGAAAACAAATGTGCAAATAAAAGAATATATGCGCATTTTTTTCTGCATGCATGGTAAATTATGTTAATTGTCCTCTGAAAGTTCACTGGTGTAAAATTAGTAAACAGTGTGTGCTTTTGGTGGCTGAGGAGAAACTGCTAAAAATACTCGAAATGCACGACATCCCAGGCTCTTCGAGATCACTCACCTATTGGAAATGATTCTGGGAAGATTTCATGTTATTTTTAAATATAGTCGTTGCCCAAAAATATTAATGACTCATTTCAAAATGGTAATTTTACAGGGGAATGCAAATTAAAATAAAAAAAGGACTGAATCACGAAAGGTCACACAAAATAAAGAAAAGATGTCTGCATTAAAATGATTCAAAAATAATTTTGAACAGTCTGGTGTACATTTAAAGTGGCATTTAAAATTTTTAATAAGTTCCATAACGGTTCTAGGAAGAACATTGTGCTATTTGCAGAAAAATATTTTTATTTTGTTCTACATGTATACAGTATATATACATATATGTGTGTGTTTAAGAGAGGACCCAGGACTCTTCTAGAGAGATCCCCCTGTCTGTATTCTCCAACCTTGTGAAATGTTATAGAAGTGGATTAAGTGCTGTCCTATTGGCACCACGGGGGTTGTAGAAAGTATTAACAGCAGGGGTGTCACTAATTGTGGAGGGTGCTGTACACACATACACACATACATATACATATATATATATATATGAACTCCCAAAAGGTAGACCTAGGTAGATGTACTGAAGTCCTACTGTGTTGGATTAACCACTAACATCATTAGGAAAAGGAATCAGCCAATCACATTCTGATTTATAGTGGGTGGGGCCAGTTTCATGAGGAGGTCCTGGTCCTTCTAGTCTAGTCCTTTGGACGTTCCAGAAATGTCATTGACTGAATGGGAGTGGTGGTCAAATCAGTGGGCGTCAGTTCCACTGGTTAGACCATCTGGCAATGTCAGGTGGTCTAACCACTCTGTGTGTGCGTGTGTGTGTGCGTGCGTGTGTGTGTGTGTGTGTGTGTGTGTGTGTGTGTGTGTGTGTGTGTGTCAGGTGGTCTAACCAGTGGATCTATGTCACATGGTCTAACCGGTGAGTGTGTGTCAGATGGTGTAACCAGCACAATTTAATATTTATGGTTCAAATGGAAGGCTCATGGCAACACACACACACACACACGGAGGGAGAGAGAGAGAGAGAGAGAGAGAGGGAGAAATATGAAATAAGTAGGGAATGATCACCTGTGTAAAGCTGTCCAATGTACAGATGACTGATTATCTATCACAGGTGGCATTCTCTCTCTTTCTCTCTCTCTCTCTCTCTCTCTCTTCCTCCCTCTTTCTTCCCCCCCTCCCTTTCTCTCTCCCTCTCTCTCTCTCTCCCTGTCTTTTCCAGTCTGTCACATTTGACCTCACCGCTAAGTACATTCCTTTTTCTGTTTGTTTACTCACTCGTTCATTCATTCATTCATTCACACCTCCCCCCACCACCGTCGCGCCGCCTGCTACACAGCAGCTGTTGTTTAGTGATAGATCAGTGAAGCAAAAAATGATGCAGCATAAAAAATAGATGTGGAAGTGGCTTAGGCCCGACGGAGAGCTGCGGCGCTGACGGGAGCCGCTGGGATTCATTTAGCGCTAATCATTCGCTTCTGGGGGCAGGGCGTCTGATGAAGTCACCTTTGAAAGGAGCGTAAATGAGGAGGGGATGATTCGCCTACCTGCTTACTGATAAAGTGGCATCAAGAGAAGAGGAATGCCTGCAAAATTAAAGATGTTTTTCATCTTGGGATCCCGCCCTCCCCATCCGTTTTTTCTTTTTTTTAAACCTTTCATGAAATTGTTTTGCATAAAACTGTCTGAGAGTGAATGGAAATCATTTTTTACCCTCAAACATTTGGGAAAGCCTAGATTGTTTTTGTTTGTTTTTGCTTTTTTTTTTTTTTTTTACAGTTGCTGACAAATGAGTGTATGTTCTTGTTTAGTTTGACATTTTTAAAATGAAAGGCTGTTTACATATTTGTTGTTTTTTCTTTGGATAAAAAAGGGAACAACTGACAAAAGGCTTCAAAGAGATGCTTTTTAGGCACTTGTTGGGATCTCAGCTCTCAAACCTCTCTATAAAGTGTCTTTGGACCAAAAGAGCTTCAGTAGGAGCTTTTAACAACAGCTTAGGAAAGAAAACTTTTCCAGTCATTATTTAAAAGCTGTCCTTCATTGACTAAAGATGATGATTTGACCAATTAAATCAAATTGCTAGTGCATGCTGGATATGCTGGACACCCAGCGCAGCTTCAGAAAATGTAAAATCCTTTTCAGTGTGACTTCCAAGACTGCTCACTGTCTCTAAGCACCACATCACAGCACTCTGATAATGCATTAAATATAACCTCAAAACAAATCATAATGGTTGGTGTGGCAAGATATTTAGAAAGAGAAAGACAGAGAAAAATGCAGATAAACAGACACAGGTCAACATTACTATTCCCTTTTCACCTTACCTGGTGTTTGTGAAGAGCTGGCTAACTCTTTTACTCATGTATCATACGAGTTGCTTATCTTTAACCCTCCTTTTATGTTTGTTCACTTGTGTCATAATAGTTGGTTAAATTCTAAAAACATTTTTTTTATTCTAATATTGGCTTGGCTGCGCTGAAAAAAAGGAAATGAGATGCTTGTCCACATTGTTTTAAGGCTTTAAATAGAACTAGTAAGGCAGAAACAGGGTTCTAAAGGTTTATCAGTCTTGTAACATTGGGGTAGAAGCCGTCCCCAAATCTTGTTGCGACACTCCTGGGGTGTAAAATGAGCTTAAGTGTGTTGTCGATTCTCTCACTGCTCCATACAAAATATTTTATTAGAGTTGAGCCGGATACTCGGCTGAAACGAGTATCCGGTACGGATAAAGCACTTTTGACGAGTACGAGTAT
>JBBPCZ010069839.1:0-12056 GCA_037974445.1 Brycinus macrolepidotus | reverse complement strand
ATTTCACTGTGTGTTGTACTTGTATGACTATGCATGTGACAAATAAAGAATCTTGAATCTTGAATCTTGAATCTTCAGCTCAGGTCAGCTCAATTCAGCTCAGTTCAGCTCATCTCAGCTCAGTTCAGGTCATTTCAGCTCAGTTCAGGTCATTTCAACTCAGCTCAGTTCGCCTCACCTCAGTTCAACTCAGATCAGCTCAGCTTAGTTCAGGACAGTTCAGCTCAGTTCAGCTCACCCCCGCTCAGTTCAGCTCAGCTCTGCTCAGTTCAGCTCAGTTCAGCTGAGCCCAGCTCAGTTCAGCTTAGTTCAGCTATGTTCAATTCAACTTAGCTCAGTTTAGCTCAGTTCAGTTCAGTTCACCTCAACTCACCTTAGCTCAGTTCAGCTCAATACAGCTCTGTTCAGGTCAGGTAAATTAAGCTCAGCTCAGTCCAGCTCAATTCAGTTCAGCTCAGCTCAGTTCAGCTCAGTTCAGTTCAGTTCAGTTCAGTTAAGATCAGTCCAGATAAGTTCAGCTCAGCTCAGTTTAATTCGGTTAAGCTATGCTGAGCTCAGTTCAGATCAGTTCTGTTCAGCCCAGCACATTTGAGCTCAATTGAGCTCAGTCTTGCTCAGGTCGCTTCAGCTCACATCAGCTAAGCCCAGCTAATGTCCCCTCAGTTCAGGTCAACATAACTCAGTTTAGCTCCATTCAGCTCAGTTCAGTTCAGCTTAGTTCTTCTCAGTTCAGCTCATTTCAACTCACCTCAGTTCAGCACAGTTCATCTCAGCTTAGCTCAGTTCAACTCAATTCAGCTCTGTTCAGGTCAACTAAATTAAGCTCAGCTTTGCGCAGCTGAATTCAGTTCAGCTCAGCTCAACTCAGCTCAGTTCAGTTCAGCTCAGATTAGCCCAGTTCAGTTAAGCTCAGCTCAGTTCAGCACAGTTCAGCTCAGCCCAGCTCAGTTCAGCTCAGCTCAGCTCTGTTCAGGTCAGCTAAATTAAGCTCAACTTTGCCCAGCTCAATTCAGTTCAGCTCAGCTCAGTTCAGCTCAGATTAGCCCAGCTCAGTTCAGTGCAGCTCAGTTCAACTCAGTTCATCTTAGCTCAGCTCAGCTCAGCTCAGTTCAGTTCAGCTCTGCTTAGTTCAGCACAGTTCAGCTCTGTTCAGCTCAGCCCTGCTCAGTTCAGCTCAGCTCAGCTCAGATCAGATTAGCTAAAATCAGACCAGCTCAGTTCAGCTCAGCTCAGTTCAGTTTAGCTAAGATCAGCCCAGCTCAGTTCAGCTCAGCCTGGCTCAGTTCAGCTCATCTTAGCTCATTTCAACTCAATTCAGCTCTGTTCAGGTCAGCTAAATTAAGCTCAGCTTTGCCCAGCTCAATTCAGTTCAGCTCAGCACAGCTCAGTTCAGCTCAGATTAGCCCAGCTCTGTTCAGCTCAGCTCAGTTCGGCACAGTTCAGCTCTGTTCAGCTCAGCCCTGCTCAGTTCAGCTCAATTCAGCTCAATACAGCTCTGTTCAGGTCAGTTAAATTAAGCTCAGCTCAGCCCAGCTCAATTCAGTTCAGCTCAGCTCAGTTCTGCTCACATTAGCCCAGCTCAGTTCAGCTCAGCTCAGTTCAACTCAGTTCAACTCAGCTCAGCTCGGCTCAGCTCAACACAGTTCAGCTCTGCTTAGTTCAGCACAGTTCAGCTCTGCTTAGTTCAGCACAGTTCACCTCTGTTCTGCTCAGCCCCGCTCAGTTCAGCTCAATTCAGCACAATTCAGCTCAATACAGCTCTGTTCAGGCCAGCTAAATTAAGCTTAGCTCAACCCAGCTCTGTTCAGGTCAGCTAAATTAAGCTCAGTTCAGTTTAGCTAAGATCAGTCCAGCTCAGTTCAGTTCAGCTCAGTTTACTTCAGTTAAGCTCTGCTGAGCTCAGTTCAGATCAGTTCTGTTCATCTCAGCACATTTCAGTTCAATTCAGCTCAGTCTTGCTCAGGTCACCTCAGCTCACATCAGCTAAGCCCAGCTCATGTCCGCTTAGTTCAGCTCAGCTCAGCTCATTTCAGCTCAGCTCAGATCAGCTTCGTTCTTCTCTGTTCAGCTTAATTTACCTCCACTCAGTTCAGTTCAGTTCAGTTCAGCTCAGCTCAGCTCAGTTCAGCACAGTTCAGCTCGGTTCCGCTCAGGTCAGCTCAGTAGCTCAGTTAAGCTCAGTTCAACTCAATTCAGCTCTATTCAGGTCAGCTAAATTAAGCTCAGCTTTGGCCAGCTCAATTCAGTTCTGCTCAGCTCAACTCAGTTCTGCTCACATTAGCTCTGCTCAGTTCAGCTCAGTTCTGTTCAGCCCAGCACATTTCAGCTCAATTCAGCTCAGTCTTACTCAGGTCACCTCAATTCACTTCAGCTAAGCCCAGCTCATGTCTGCTTAGTTCAGCTCAGCTCAGCTCATTTCAGCTCAGATCAGATCAACTCAACATAACTCAGTTTAGCTCCATTCAGCTCAGTTCAGTTCAGCTTAGTTCTTCTCAGTTCAGCTTAATTTACCTCAGCTCAGTTCAGAACAGTTCAGCTCAGTTAAGCTCAGCACAGCTCAGCTCAGTTCAGCTCAGCTCAGCTCTGGTTAGCTCACCTCAGTTCAGCTGAGTTCACCTCATCTCAGTTCAACTCAGTTTACATCAGTTCTGCTCAGACGAGCACAGATCAGCTCAGCTCAGCTCAGCTCAGCTCAGCTCAGTTTCACTCACCTCAGTTCAGCTGAGTTCACCTCATCTCTGTTCAACTCATTTCAGCTCAGCTCAGCTCATTTCAGCTCAGTTCAGATCAGCTTAGTTCTTCTCAGTTCAGCTTAATTTACCTCAACTCAATTCAGCTCAGTTCAGCACAGGTCAGCTCAGTTCAGCTCAGCCCAGCTCAGTTCAGCTCAGTTTAGCTCAGTTCAACTCAATTCAGCTCTGTTCAGGTCAGCTAAATTAAGCTTAGCTTTGCACAGGTCAATTCAGTTCAGCTCTGCTCAGCTCATTTCAGCTCAGATTAGCCCAGCTCAGTTCAACTCAGCTCAGTTCAACTCAGCTCAGTTCAACTCAGTTCAGCTCATCTCAGCTCAGCTCAGCTCAGTTCAGTTCTGCTTAGTTCAGCACAGTTCAGCTCTGTTCAGCTCAGCCCCGCTCAGTTCAGATCAGCTCAGCTCAATTCAGCTCTGTTCAGGTCAGGTAAATTAAGCTCAGCTCCGTCCAGCTCAATTCAGTCCAGTTCAGCTCAGCTCTGTTCAGTTTAGCTAAGATCAGTCCAGCTTAGTTCAGCTTAGCTCAGTTTGGTTCAGTAAAGCTATGCTGAGCTCAGTTCAGATCAGTTCTGTTCAGCCCAGCACATTTCAGCTCAATTCAGCTCAGTCTTGCTCAGGTCACCTCAACTCATTTCAGCTAAGCTCAGCTCATGTCTGCTTAGTTCAGCTCAGCTCATTTCAGCTCAGATCAAATCAGCTCAACATAACTCATTTTAGCTCCATTCAGCTCAGTTCAGTTCAGCTTAGTTCTTCTCTGTTCAGCTTAATTTACCTCAACTCAGTTCATCTCAGTTCAGCTCAGCTCAGTTCAGAACAGTTTAGCTCAGCACAGCTCAGGTCAGCACAGCTAAGCTGAGTTCAGCTCAACTCAGTTTAGCTCACCTAAGTTCAGGTGAGTTCACCTCATCTCAGTTCAACTCAGATCAGATCTGCTTAGTTCAGCACAGTTCAGCTCAGCTCAGCTCAGCTCAGCTCAGCTCAGCTCAATTCAGCTCAATACAGCTCTTTTCAGGTCAGCTAAATTAAGATCAGGTCATCCCAGCTCAATTCAGTTCAGCTCAGCTCAGTTCAGTTCAGTTTAGCTAAGATCAGCCCAGCTCAGCTCAGCTCAGCTCAGTTTAGTTAAGTTAAGCTATGCTGAGCTCAGTTCAGATCAGTTCTGTTCAGCCCAGCACATTTCAGCTCAATTCAGCTCAATCCTGCTCATGTCACCTCAGCTCACTTCAGCTTAGCCCAGCTCTGTTCAGCCCAGACCAGCTCAGTTCAGTTCAGTTCAGCTCAGTTCAGCTCAGCTCTGCTCTGTTCAGCTCAGCCCATTTCAGCTCAGCCCAGTTAAGTTTACTTTACTTTACTTCAGTTCAGCCCAGTTCAGCTCAGCCCAACTCTGTTCAGCTCAGCTAAGTTCAGCTCAGCTCAGTTCAGTTCAGCTCCACCCAGATCAGTTCAGCTCAGCTCAGTTCAGCTCCACCCAGCTCACTTCTGCTCAGCTCAGTTCAGCTCAGTTCAGTTCACTTCAGTTCAGTTCACTTCACCTCAGCTCACTTCAACTCAGTTCAGCCCAGCACAGTTCAGCTCCACCCAGCTCACTTCGGCTCAGCTCAGTTCAGCTCAGTTCAGTCCAGGTCAGTTCAGTTCAGTTCAGTTCAGTTCACTTCAGCTCAGTTCACTTAAGCTCAGCTCACTTCAACTCAGTTCAGCCCAGCGCAGTTCCCTTAGCTTTACTTCAGTTTAGCTCAGTTCAGCTCAGTTCAGTTCATTTCAGCTCAGGTCAGCTCAGTTCAGCTCCGCCCTGCTCTGTTCAGCCCAGTCCAGCTCAGTTCAGTTCATTTCAGCTCAGTTCAGCTCAGGTCAGCTCAGTTCAGCCCAGCTCAGTTTAGCTCAGTTCAGCTCGATTCAGCTCAGTTCAGTTTTGTTCACTTTACTTCAGTTCAGTTCAGTTTTGTTCACTTTACTTCAGTTCAGCTCAGCTCAGCCCAGCTAAGTTCAGTTCAGCTCAGTTCAGCTTAACCCAGCTCAGATCAGCTCAGTTCAGCTCAGTTCAGCTCAGCCAATCTCAATATAGCTCAGTTCAGCTCAACCCAGCTCAGTTCAGTAAGGTTAAACACCAATTCATTTCAGCTAAGCTCAGTTCAGCTCAGCCCAGCTCAGCCCAGCTCAGTTCACCTCAGTTCAGCTCAGCTCAGCCCAGTTCAGCTCAGTTCAGCCCAGCTGAGTTCAGTTCACTTCACTTCAGTTCATCTCAGTTCAGGTCAGTTCAGCTCAGCTCAGTTCAGCTCAGTTCAGCCAATCTCAGTTCGCTTAACTTCACTTCAGTTCAGCTTAACTCAGCTAGGTTCAGCCCAGCTCAGTTCACTTAACTTCACTTCAGTTCAGCTTAGCACAGTTCAGCTTAGTTCATCTCAGCTCATTTCAACTCAGTTCAGCTCAGCCCAGCACTGTTCAGCCCAGTCCCGCTCAGTTCAGTTCAGCTCAGTTCAGCTCAATTTAGCTCAGCTCTGCTCAGTTCAGCTCAGCCCATTTCAGCTCAGCCCTGTTCAGTTTAGTTTACTTTACTTCAGATCAGCCCAGCTCAGATCAGCCCAGCTCAGATCAGCCCAGCTCAGTTCAGCCCAGCTCAGTTCAGCCCAGCTCAGTTCAGTTCAGTTCAGCTCAGCTCAGTTCAGCTCCGCCCAGATCAGTTCAGCCCAGCTCAGTTCAGTTCACTTCAGTTCAGTTCACCTCAGCTCAGTTCACTTCAGCTCAGTTCACTTCAGCTCAGCTCACTTCAGCTCAGCTCACTTCAACTCAGTTCAGCCCAGCGCAGTTCACTTAGCTTCGTTTCCGTTCAGCTCAGTTCAGCTCAGTTCAGCTCAGTTCAGCTCAGTTTAGCTCAGCCCTGCTCTGTTCAGCCCAGTCCAGATCAGTGCAGTTCTGCTCAGCTCAGCTCAGCCCCGCTCAGCCCCACTCAGTTCAGCTCAGCTAAGTTCAACTCAGCTCAGTTCAACTCAGTTCAGCCCAGCTCAGTTCAGCCCAGCTCAGATCAGCCCAGCTCAGTTCAGCCCATCTCAGATCAGCCCAACTCAACCCAGCCCAGTCCAGCTCAGTTCAGTTCAGTTCAGCTCAGCTCAGCTAAGCTCATTTCAGTTCAGCTCCGCCCAGATCACTTCAGCTCAGCTCAGTTCAGCTCAGTTCAGCCCAGCTCAGCTAGACCCTGCTCTGTTCAGCCCAGTCCAGCTCAGTTCAGCCCAGCTCAGCTAGATCCTGCTCTGTTCAGCCCAGTCCAGCTCAGTTCAATTCTGTTCAGCTCAGCTCAGATCCGCTCAGTTTAGCTCAGCTAAGTTCAGCTCAGTTCAGCCCAACTCAGCTCAGTTCAGTTCAGTTCAGCCCAGCTCAGCTAAGCTCATTTCAATTCAGCTCTGCCCAGATCAGTTCAGCTCAGCCCAGTTCAGCTCCGCCCAGCTCACTTCAGCTCAGCTCAGTTCAGCTCAGTTCAGCCCAGCTCAGTTCAGTTCACTTCAGGTCAGTTCACTTCAGTTCAGTTCACTTCAGCTCAGCTCACTTCAGCTCAGCTCACTTCAACTCATTTCAGCCCAGTGCAGTTCACTTAGCTTCACTTCAGCTCAGCTGAGTTCAGCTCAGTTCAGCTCATTTCAGCTCAGTTCAGCTCAGCCCTGCTCTGTTCAGCCCAGTCCAGATCAGTTCAGTTCTGTTCAGCTCAGCTCAGCCCCGCTCAGATCAGCTCAGTTCAGCACAGTTCAGCTCAGCCCAGCTCAATTTAGCTCAGTTCAGCTCAACCCAGCTCAGTTCAGTTAAGCTCAGACCAACTCATTTCAGCTCAGCTCAATTTAGCTCAGTTCAGCTCAGCCCAGCTCAGCCCAGCTCAGCCCAGCTCAGCCTAGCTCATCCCAGCTCATCCCAGCTGAGTTCAGCTCCGTTCAGCTCCGTTCAGCTCAGCCCAGTTCAGCCCAGTTCAGCCCCGTTCAGCTCAGTTCAGCCCAGCTGAGTTCAGTTCACTTCACTTCAGTTCAGCTCAGCTCAGCTCAGCCCATCTCAGTTCAGCTCAGTTCAGCCAATCTCAGTTCAGCCAATCTCAGTTCAGCCAATCTCAATTCAGCCAATCTCAGTTCACTAAACTTCACTTCAGTTCAGCTCAGCTCAGCCCATCTCAGCTCAGTTCAGCTCAGTTCAGCTCAGCTCAGTTCAGCCCAGCTCAGTTTACTTAACTTCACTTCAGTTCAGTTCAGCTCAGCTCAGCTTAGCACAGTTCTGCTTAGTTCATCTCAGATCATTTCAGCTCAGTTCAGCTCAGCCCAGCTCTGTTCAGCCCAGTCCGGCTCAGTTCAGTTCAGATCAGCTCAGATCAGCCTTGCTCAGATCAGCTCAGTTCTGCTCATTTCAGCTCAGCTCTGCTCAGATCAGCTCAGCCCATTTCAGCTCAGCCCAGTTCAGTTTAGTTCACTTTACTTCAGTTCAGCCCAGGTCAGCTCAGCCCAGCTCAGTTCAGCTCAGTTAAGTTCAGCTCAGTTCAGCCCAGCTCAGTTCAGCCTAGCTCAGTTCAGCCCAGCTCAGTTCACTTAACTTCACCTCAGTTCAGCTCAGCTCAGCTCAGCTCAGCACAGCTTAGCGTAGTTCAGCTCAGTTCATCTCAGCTTAGCTCAGCTCATTTCAGCTCAGTTCAGTCCAGTCCAGCTCAGTTCAGTTCAGCTCAGCTCAGCCCCACTCAGTTCAGCTCAGTTCAGCTCAGCCTAGTTCAACTCAGTTCAGCTCAGTTCAGCTCAGCCTAGTTCAACTCAGTTCAGCTCAGCCTAGTTCAACTCAGTTCAGCTCAGCTCAGTTCAGCTCCGTTCATCCCAGCTCAGATCAGCCCAGCCCAGCTCACTTCAGCCCAGTTCAGCTCCGCCCAGCTCACTTCAGCTCAGCTCAGTTCAGCTCAGTTCAGCTCAGTTCAGCCCAGCTCAGTTCAGCTCAGTTCAGCCCAGCTCAGTTCAGCCCAGCTCAGTTCAGTTCAGGTAACTTCAGTTCAGGTAACTTCAGTTCAGTTCACTTCAGCTCAGTTCACTTCAGCTCAGCTGACTTCTACTCAGTTCAGCTCAGCCCTGCTCTGTTCAGCCCAGTCCTGCTCAGTTCAGTTCTGTTCAGCTCAGCTCAGCCCCACTCAGTTCAGCTCATTTCAGCTCAGCTCTGCTCAGTTCAGCTCATCCCATTTCAGCTCATCCCATTTCAGCCCAGTCCAGTTCAGCTCAGCCTAGTTCAGCTCAGTTCAGCCCAGTTCAGCCTAGCTCAGTTCAGCCTAGCTCAGTTCAGCCTAGCTCAGTTCAGTTCACTTCACTTCAGTTCAGCCCAGTTCAGCTCAGCCCAGTTCAGCTCAGTTCAGCCCAGCTCAGTTCACTTCACTTCACTTCAGTTCAGCCCAGTTGAGCTCTGCCCAGCTCAGTTCAGCTCAGCTAAGTTCAGCTCAGTTCAGTTCAGCTCAGTTCAGACCAGGTCAGTTCACGACATATTCCAGCACACTATAGAACTTTTACTAAATTGCACCATCAACTATGATTTTACTGTGGTTAGCTAGAGTTATCCTTGTGGTGTTGGTTTTGCCAGTTGTTACTGCACTGTCTTCAAATTCTCCCATTGCTGCACTTTCTGTCTCTGTCAAAATAGCGAGACACAGAGAGATAGACTTTCCTGCAGTCATGTTTACTTTTTCTGTGGATGCATGACAGCAAAAGCATGTATGTTTGTATCATTTTAAATTATGACAGAATTATTAGATGTCCCTAACCGTCTTTCTGTGTGTGTATGTCTCAGATGTCATGTGCGCGTCCCTGCTTCCCCCGCGGCTAGGCTCATTTTCAGTAGAGAAGGGCACAGGTGTGTCTGTGGGCACAGTGCTAGCCTTTTGGTGCCACAAAGGTTTCCAGCTGGTGGGCAGTGAGAGGATTTTCTGTTTACTGAAGGGTGGCGCTGCTCACTGGAGCAACCACCTCCCAACGTGTGAAGGTAAGACTGGGTGCCACTGAGTTGGTTTGGTGGGGTTACTTACAAATGTGTTCTTCTACAGATTACTGATTATCTTTTAAAATGTCACGTGAACCTGATCCAAAGGTTTACTATTTTAATGTTATATGTTACTTCTGTTACTTTTGGATCTCATATAATTAGCCATAAGTCACATAATTCAATAAAGACAAAGAAAAAAATAATTTTAAGTCTTTACACAAAGCAAACCATTAATGAAACAAAATGATATATGTGACACTTAATTATCTGGGCTGTATGTGTACTCTGCACAGATATTTGAAAATATAATGAAATATTTTGGTGGAGTTAATCGCATATTCAAATAAAAACTATGTAGTTGGCAATAAATAATTATTGTTTTTTTCCTTGTGTGATGTAGCATCACAGATAAGGTCGAGGTAAGCAGCTGATAACTATGTCTCACACAAACTGTTTGCTGATATCACTTTTAGTGGAGCGGAGCAATAAATAGAAATGCAGTCGTATGTCAAATGACATGCTGAGGTGATTTTATAAAGTGTAAAATCAGCAAGTAAATCGAAACCGTGCACTAAAATTTGCAGAAATATGTCATATTACATTTTTTTACATAGGGAATGTAATCTTATTTTCACTTAGAAAATCAACCAAGCATGCATTTGACCAAGGTGTTCAAACTTTTACCATACGTAAAGTGGAATTTAAATTTAATTTCAGACAGATAATAATCAGATTTTCTTTATTAGTGATCTGATGATTGCCATTATTGTTGCAAATTTTACAACTGTATTTCAAAATCCGCTTAAAGTTTGAGTTGTAGACGTGACCACTGAAAGGATAATTATCTGAAATGAAAAGAATTTGCTTGAAAAGTATTTTCATATAACCCAGTTTTTATAATGTATATGTAAACTGATTACTGTCTTTTTTCTGTATCTCTAACAGTATTTTAAATTAGGTGATATTCAACTTTTAAGTATCAGTATTGTCTCTCATTAATAATTAAATGCATAAACGTATAAGCTTTTAGATGAATGTGTTTGAGTTTTGTTCCAGTTACGTTCTGAGTTCTCCGTGTCATGTAGCCATCCCCAAACCAGAGGACCGCGGCCTACGGGTGGCTGTTCTGGCATCTGTGGTGAGCAGTATAGTCATTCTTGCCATGTCCATGTCCTTCATCATCTGCTGCCTACAGGAACGTATGAGCAAGGACAGAGGAAAGCAGAGAGAAGGCAGAAGCAGGTACACACATACTCATACATATACATACATACATACATGCATGCATACATACACACATACATGTATACTTCCTGTTTGAATGAGCATGCTGTGCCTCTATGAGCATGATTACCCTGGCTGAGAAGACAATTAAATAAAATGAGGAAAGAGATACTGAAGAATATGATAAAAGAAGAAATTTTAGCCACTGAGAAAAGTAGCTTTTAGGAATGTATTTCCCCTGAGCTCCACATGTAAGGTCTGTTTGGGTTTATACACCAAAAGAGTTAGAAATACACCCAAGACTTCCAAGCAGTGCAGCTGCTGAACTGCTGACCTCACATTGAGAGTTTATAAACTGAATCCCAACAGAGCACAATCTGAGCGTAGATCTCCCATTACTCAGTGCAGTGCAAGCCACTGTTAGCTGATGTAACAGAACTGACAGTTGGTTTCTTGTCGTGTTAGTGGTGGTTAAAAAAAAATGTGGGGGTAGGCTTCACGTGACTCAGAGGAAGCATGTGTTAGCCTTCACCCTCCCAGCACTGGTAGTATAATTACTGAGTGAGTCTTAACTAGCAAGAGAAATTGGATATGAGTAAAACTAGGTTTTAAAAAAACAGCTTGTTTTTATCACTGTGCTTTTAAGACTGTGCTGTGATATATGTAAATGAGCCTGTTCTTATTGGCTACATCGTATCTTACCTTATACAAAAAGCTGTTCAGACTGAAATACTCCTAAGAACAACACAAATGTAACCTGCTGCAGGCTGAATAGGCAAACACAGTGATTAAAACCACCTACTTGATATTGTATAGGTCCCCCTTGTGCCTCTAAAACAGCTCTGACGTGTTGAAGCATGGAGTCTACAAGATTTCTGAAGGTGTAGTGTGATATCTGGCACCAAGATGTTAGCAGCAGATCCTTTAAATTCTGTAAGTTGTGAGCTGTGGGGCCTCCATGGATCAGACTAGTTTGTACAACACATCCTTGAGATACTTGATTGGATTGATGTCTGGGAAATTTAGAGGACAGGTTATCACCTTCAACTCTTTGTCATGTTTCTCAAACCATTCCTGAACAACTTTTAGTCAAAACCAGCATTTTCTTCAGCCGTTTGTGCTGCAGTAACCCTTCTGTAGGACTGGACCAGATGGACTAGCCTTCAGTAAACCGAATGCTATTTGAAAACCTAGAGAATAGCAAAAAGTAGCAGTTTAAAAACTAAGATTAAATCTTTTTGACTAAAACATAAACACTGATTTCTAAATAAAAATCCAGTCTGGACTTTTTAACTCTTCTTCAGCATGGGGACCTTTATCTATCAACTTCATATTAGCAGGATTAGATACTTCGATAGACTGCTAATCAGGTTTCACTTTCGCAAGTAACATTAATTATTGGTCAGTAATTGTAATGTGATTTAATGCAATACACTCCTTTGTTAAATTAAATAGTAATTACATAGTCATTGTGCCCCAACATGTGAGTGTATATGTATGCACAACAAATAGTAGTTACAGTAATGCTGGCTGTTCGGAACAGTTGGAGAAAAGTTTGTGTTAATTATAATTATGATAATAAAGGTGATTCTGTTCATTCTTGATTCACAGGAGGAGAGACAAAAATCAGTCCTCTTATAGGAGTGAGTGTTGGTTAGAGAGGGAGGAGGGAGACTGGGATGCATTTCCGACTCCAAAGATCTACCATCTGTCCCAGAACCTGGACCCACACCTTGCTGTCAACAGCCCCCTTGACATAGGGGGTCTTGCGGGTTATGAAAACTGTGGCTACCAGAGGTAAAAGTTTTACAGAATTGTCTACCTCAGGTGTTTCAAGCTCCTGTCCCAAAGGAGCACTTTCCAGCAGATTTGACTAATTTCCCCTCACAAACACATCCACTAACTGGAAATAATCTCAGGCAGGGGCGGATCTACCGGGGTGGCATAGGGTGGCAAATGCCACCCTAAAAGAAAGCCTTGCCACCCCGGCTGCCACCCCAGTTGGCAGCAACGAATTAAAATAAAAATTACGGCCGATTTGACATTTACGAGCGCGAATCTTCAATGTCCGACTGCGCTGAATGCAGCACGAGATAACGCCAGAGAGATG
>JBBPCZ010069828.1:0-12056 GCA_037974445.1 Brycinus macrolepidotus | reverse complement strand
ACTGGTCACATTGCGAGAGGAGAGTGTTGATTACAGCAGTGTTTTTATACTTTTCCTCATTAAATAAGATTTGATTCGGGCGATCACTAATCAGTACCTCATAAAGCAGAATCAGGTGCTTGTGTAGGAATTTAACAGACACTGGCATGGAACGGTTGTCACTCATAGAGATGCTGATTTCAAAATAAATTGCAGTGGTCTCTTATTTTTTTCCGGAGCTGTATATATAAAATGTGTGTGTGTGTGTGTGTGTATGTGTGTGTGCGTGTGTGTAATAGTGTTCTGTGTATAAGGGGGGGGGGGAAACCCCAGAAAGCTGGAGTTTAAAATCAAAATTCTGGCGTTAATGGAATCTGAAACAGCCATTATAGGAATCTTTTTGGTCTAAACGAATTGAAGGCATTTCTGCTACATTGATATGCAGCCCACATTTTTCATGCTAAACATGACAAATGATGCTGAAGGCTGTCAGTGTGGTTCAGCTCTGCTACACCTGCCTCATCTGGGACTTTCAGCGATTTTTCAGAAACCTTTCAGGGAAAGTAAAAATGACTTAACGTAATAATTGATATAATACTGAAGAATTTTGAAAAATGTACTTAAAAGGCTCTGCATTGTCCAGGATGTTTCTCCGCCTTTCGCTCTTTGAGCGCTGGGATGGGGTCCATCACCCCCCACGACTCTGGTTAGAAATAACGGCTTGGATGGATGGATGGAAGGAATAAAAGAAAATGGATGGATGGATGGATGGATGGATGGATGGATGGATGGATAGATGGATGGACAGATGGATAGAAGGATGGATCTTGGGAGGGGAATGATGGATGGATGGATGGATGGATGGATGGATGCAAGGGTGGGTGGGTGGGTGGATGGGAGTGGATGTATAGATGGATGGATGGATGGATGGATGCAAGGGTGGGTGGGTGAATGGAAGGGGATGGATGGATGGATGGATGCAAGGGTGGGTGGGTGAATGGAAGGGGATGGATGGATGGATGAATGGATGGATGGAAGGATGGAAGGATGAATGGAAGGAAGGACTGGATGGAATGTAATGGATGTACTTAAATGTACATATTGAACCACTTATTGGACCTCCAGTGCTTCAAGTGTAATTAAAATAAGGTAATTAAACACAATGGGTTAATGTGAGTTGGTTTTCTGGGCCTCGTTATCAGGGGATTTTTAGTTCAATCCCAGGAGATTCCACAATCATCCATGTCCGGGAGTCTAAATGAGCATACTATACCATAATTTAACATAACGTACCATACTGGGAACAAAAGTAATGCATAAAACTATTTCATTATTTTCCAATATTTTGAACTTACATAGAAACTGGTCACAAAAAATTCTAAAATAAAGAGAATGTCTTATTCATCCGGGATATGCAAACCTTTGCACTTCACTGTACTTGACAAAATGTGCACAGGAGTGAAATAAATTACTTCAATAATGGAGCTGTCCTGTTTGCCACTTTGCCTTGGAGGGCTTTTTTTAACCACAGGGCTCCTGGTGGAAGGTCCCTGGTACTTTCTCATTCCTGGACATTTCAGCTCTTCTTCTACTGTACCGGCCCGTTTTAAACTCCTGAAGGGTCTGATGAATAGCCGTGGAGCTGAGTGAGGTACGCGGGTAGCTGGGAAATAGAGCTCTGGGCAACCTGAAGGACTTTAAACAATGAAGGCTCTCACCTTTTAATCGAACCCCTCTGAACTCCGCAGGGTGAAGGGTTCATTTGTGCAGCAGGGAGTTGAGTTATTCCATGTTTACGGAGGTCTGAGCACACACTGGAGCTCTGCTGCCCAACCTGCAAACTTCTGGGCCTGGGCTTTGGGCCATGTACAATTTCGGGATTGGGTTTATTTTGTATTGAGAGATTTTAATGTGGTGGATTCGTCACGTTCAGTGTCAAACTTTTTGTGCTTTGACAGCAGGAAGGCTCTGCTGGGGTTCTGTAGCAACGGCCAGCCAGAAACAAATGTGAGCGTCAGCTACAGCAAAAGCTATCCAAGAAGTGTGTAGAGCTTTTTAATGTTTCTGAGATAGTCCACCCATGAACGCAAGTGGGTTTGGGTTGGACGGGGTCAGGCCTTGTCTGGCAAAATTCTCCCCATTTTCTGGCAGCTTGTAAATAAAAAGTTAACTTTTCAAGGTTTTCAAGGAAAATCTCAGCTTGTCTTCATATTGTGATGAGTGGACTGGTGAAAATGCTCCACACTCACTGTTCTGTTGACATTTGGGTTGAAGTTTGAGACTGGCTTTTCCTTCTCTTGTAAAATTTTGGACTAAGAGCCAAAAGGACAAAACAATATAAAACTGAAGATAATATGCAGGTTTCAAGAATTGTTATTAAAATTTGTATAAAACACACATTGCAATTTGATACAAAAAAATTCAAATGAATTAAAAAAAATATATATATATATATATACATATATATATATATGTAAATATTACAAAATATTATTATGAATTGTAATTCATTTAGAAAAAATGAGTTAATTAAAAATGTAAAAAATTTTGTGACTGGGTGAGGGTGCGGGTAACTTTCCAAATCAAACATCCACACAGGTCAAAGCTCTCTGTAGACAGTCCTGTTCTCCACACACTTCTTTCTGCTGTGTGGTAATCTTCTGCTACTGTTAGCTAATTAGCTAATTTAACTGCCCTTAGACAATGGCAGTTAGCATATGCTGTGGCACATTGCTAAGAAAATGAGTAGCCTGAAGCTAACAAAGTGGGCCCCGGACTCAGGGGGGGGATCCAACAAGTTAGCTAATGTTGCTAATTAATTAGCCGTGTGGAAATCTGCTCATGTGATCATTTTATATGTGATAATCAGCACTAACTGGAGCAATGTGGGTCCATTCCGCCTCTCTGCAATACAAATAAGTCTCTCTGCAAGTGTCCCTCTTACTGGGTCAGATAAAATAACTCTCAGAGGGAAGGGGGGAGTGGAGTCAACTCAGAAATAGGCTACAGAGTTTCTTTCTCCCTCTCTCTCTCTCTCTCTCTCTCTCCTTTTTTCTCTCTCTTTATATAGTCTCTCTGTTTTCTTTTAGTGTCCTCCCTCTCATCTCTCTCTCTCTCTCTCTTTCTTTCTTTATCTAGTCTCTCTCTTCCCTCTCTCTCTCTCTCTCTCACACACACACTCTCTCTCCCTTTTTCTCTCTTTCTTTATCTAGTCTCTCTTTTCTTTTAGTCTCCTGTCTCTCAACCCTCTCTCCCTGTCTTTTTTTGCCTAGTCTTTCTCTCATCTGTCTCTCTCTCTCTCTCTCTTTCTTTCTTTATCTCTTCCCTCTTTCTCTTTCTCTCTCTCAATATCAGTATCCCCCTCTCTTTTTCTTTATTTAGTCTCTCTTTCTCTCTTCTCCATACATCTCTCACTCACTCTTGCTCTTTCGCTCATCTCTGGCTGTTTCTGTCCCAGATGCATTCACACACTCTTTTTCTTCTCTGAAACATAGCACTCACACACACACACACACACACACACACACACACTCACACACATACACACACAGGCGCAGTGTGCTGGGCGGTAGATGTGTAACATTAATTTGTCATGATGTCAGTCAGCTCTCATCAGCATTAGTCTCACACACACCGGAGGGCAGAGTGAGAGGCGGAGCTCCTTCCTCACAGCGGGACAAAATAAACTCCCATCAAAATTTAAACATCCACTGATTCCCCCTCTGTGTGGACAGAGGAGAGGACACTCAATCAGGGGCCATTTACACACGGCCAGATCTGTGTGTGAGTGTGTGGTCGTCTCAGAATAAAGCAGTGTGACAAAGATTCTCCAAATCGCCTTTAATCTCACTTTTAATGCTCAATTTAACCCACTAATCAAACAATTACCTTTTATTGGACTAAATGTCCACAATCACTGCAGAGCGACACACACACACACACCTTCCATTTTCCCCACACAGAGTGAATGAGACTCTTTTTTATTGTTAAATGTCAATGGACATTCTCTCCCATAGAGGAGAGAATACAGAGGGAGAGAGAGAGAGAGAGAGAGAGAGAGAGAGAGAGAGAGTGACAAAAAGGGAGAAATAGAAATAGAGTAAATAGAAAAATTAGTCAATAGGAAAGGAGACTGAAAGGCGGAAAGAGATAATGAAAGATAGAGAGAGAAAGAGAAAGACAGAATAAGGAGAGGCAAAAAGGGGAGAAACAGAAATTAAGCAAGATACAGAAATAGAAGGTAAGAGAGAGAGAGTAAGGGGTGGCAAAAAGAGAGGAAAGAGAGAGAAGGAAAGCGAGATGGACAGAGAAAGATAAAAATAAAACAGGAAAAAAGGAGAGAGATATTAAGAGTGATATAGCAAGAAACAATGAGATAGAAAGGCTAAAAGAGATAAAGAGAGAAGGACAGGAGCGGGAGATAAAGACAGAAAGAGGTGGAGAGATAGATAAAGTGAGAAAGAGAGGGAGGGATGGGGCTCAGCGACTGATCTATCAGCAGATACAGTCTGTTCTGGCGGCACATTGTGTTCGATGTGAGGCTCAGGCCCCAAATATTTTCCCCGGAGTTCCACCGCCTCGCCGCTGTTCGCTGAGACACAGCGGCATCACACAAAGCATGTAATCACATTACATCTGTATCTGCTCGCAGACATCTGCGCCGGAAAAGTGGTGCATACGCTCGGATTGGGAGAGGAAGAAGCGTTTAATTAGATCTCCTTAACGTGAAACTTCCGCCATATTGCTCCACGTTTGCGTCCTGCTCAGTGTAAACGCGATGCCAAGGCTCTTATTGCGCCTCGTTATTTTCCCTGCAAACCACCGTTATTGTTGTTCTGCGTGGGTTTTTTTCCCCACCGCTTGGAAGGAAAAAAAAAACAAGAAAAGCGGTTGGGATTTACTTATGTTACAAAAGATGCTGAGATCCATCCAGCAAAATGCCTTTAATCAGGCTTCTCTGGAGAAAATCAGAGAGAGAGGGAGAGAGAGAGACATATATACAGTACTGTGTCTTGGGCACCTATGAAAATAATATTTAAAAACTGTTTAGATGAGCGGTGAGTGTCTTTTTCTCATTAATATTACTAAATATACTAAATACAACTAAAAAGAGTAAATACAAATAACATTACCCAGTAAATAGTGATTTTATGTACAGCATATCAGTGTGTTCCTTGTGGAAGTCCAGTATTACTTGTAGCTTTCATCAGAAACCTGGTTTGACTCAATCAGTCCTTTATTAAATTAAAGCAGGAGCTGCTGATGGAGTTTCACAAATCCAAACAACGGCTGGAGGAACCGAGGAGGAATCTGGAACCGAACCTGTGTTCTCCTCACCGGCTCATACAATACCAACTACTTTTTTACAAACAAATCAAATCTTTTTACTGCTTTCTCCGCATTTATTCTAACGTTAACTTTGCTGGCAGAAAGACATTTCAGAAAAATGGCTTTAAACAGTTTGCGTCGGGGCCTAAGACTTTTTCACAGTACAGGACCCTGAGGAAAAAAAAGTGGGGTTGCTCAGTGGTGAAAACCCTGCGGTAACCTATAATCACACAATAAAGGAAGTGTAATCTGTGGAAATTACTTTCACTACAGATCAAGTTTGTATTCCATTCCCTATATCGACCACTTTTGACCCGAGAGAAAGCACAAATAAGTCTAAATATTATTATTATTATTATTATCATTATTATGATTACTGTGGCCCACAGATACAAAGGCAGTGGCTGGTTTCTGTCTGAAGACAGAGTGCGTCCGCGACAGGCCGAGGAAAGCCATCCCTGGTTCACCATTTCTTAAGCTAATCCAATTTTCCGCGGGCCGACAGAAGGCTGGAACTTGCCCCGGTATTATCAACGGAGAGCAGAATTTTCGTTCAACTTCAATTATGTTTCCCCTTCGCTGGAAATATGTGAAATTTCTTTCATCTTGTCCGAGGCTGCATTAGTTTATCAGGCGTGCGGATTATCCCCCCGATGCTTTCCAAAGAGCTTTATACGTCCTGAATGTAACTTCAGCTGTGGAACAGCTAACTCCCCACTTTTGCGTATGGAGGTGGTTCTGATGCGCCAGTGCCTGTGGGACGTGCAGTTGGAGAGTGTGGCTCCTCACTGATACCAGATAGAACTTACTAGTTTTTTTTTTTATATAAGTACAGCAGATGCAGGGTATTAGATTTCTACTATAGGGCTATCGGGCCTGGCAGATATGCCTCCATGGAACACCTTATTTATAGACTACCTACATAGAAGATTCATAACACATGCATAAGCACTGAATGGCACATTTAAAAGCAACACTTGAGTATTCATGCAAGCTTATGTCTACTAGTACAGCATAGGGCTAAAATTCCTAGCAAATGTGCCTCCATGTAACACCTTATTAATAGGCGGCCTACATAGAGGCTTCATAACACATCAGTGGGCACTGATTAGCAAATTTAAAAGCAGCGCTTGAATATTTATGAACGGCTTGTGTCAGGCTTTGTATGGTATTTTATGAAATAACACTATATTGAGCGTTCATAAAACTGTTATAAGGAACTTATGAGACAGACGCTTAGCTTAGGAATGCGGTAAACTGTATCAGTTCTGTAAAAGAAGTTTTAGAGTGTCAAATTGCTTTTCTGAGACATATGGCATTCCTAATGGGATCTGCCTCATTCCAGTCACTTCATTTGGGAATAATGCTTTATAACAGTGTTATATATGTCCCTCCCTTTAGTTGGAAGCACTTTACTGAAGGGCAGCGATCATAAGGCTACATAACATCTACGCTGACATGACATAAGGGCCCTTCAACTAAAGAGACAGGCTGCAAAGTGCCTAAAGATACAAGATGCCTAGATGAAGGTGTTTCAAACACTCAGCATTCAGCACCACCAGTATACTGATCACCGCCTGATCACCTGGAATCATCTGCACCTGTTTCTTCACTGGTTCAGGCCTTAAGTTAGATGCTTTGTTCTGCTTGAATGATTCATATGTAGGTCACTGTGTAGCTTAACAAATTAAAAACATTCCTCTGAGAGGGACTGGACCGAAAATGAGAGCCTTAGAAAGTCGTTCAGGAAGCTGTTCCTCAAGACTGCATTAAAAATACAAGAAAGTCTGGCTCTTTGGAAGCAAAATGTGAAGAAATGAGGGGTGGCTCAAGACCGCTGTGCAGTATTCTATGTGGGGAAAAACCATCAAATCAGAGATGCTAGGCAGGGAGTTTCACTCACTGTTAGCAACTTAGCATTTGAGACTGAGCCATTCCTTTTTGCATAGCTTTCTTCAGCTTTCCTGCCAATCTAGCAGCTCTATCTCATCTAGGTCCATGTGCTACAGGCTAGGCTAATGCAGTTAGCGTGTAGGAGTGAGCATGTTCTCAGCAGCCCCCTCATTAGAGTGTGAATATTCACAGGGCACAAACACTCAGCGGGGATTCGCATGCATCATCTGCGTGATGGATTATTGCTCTCTCTGTGAAGGAAAATAATTACACAAGGCGGTAATTAACAATTTCAAGGTGTGATAAAACAAGGCCATATCCTTATGGTCCAAATGCAGAACTGTGTTTCGAGAAGGCCTGGGATGTGCTTTCTCTCACTTTCTGTCTTTTTCCACTTTTTGTTTCTTGCGAGACACCACAACAAGTGAAGTGCCTCAAGGACGCTTGTAGCTACATAACAGGGATACTCAGCCCACCTTCTGGACTCTTACCCAGGATGAATTTAGCCTCCAGTGACCTCTGACTTATGGTGCTTGAGTTGCTTCCGACTGTATCATGCTCTCAGAGAAGTTGCCCTTCATTGCAGTGGAAGTGCACAGTTTACTCTACTCAGAGTTACACTGTAGGACATCATGTTCTGCAGTGGAGTGCACTGTGGCACTTTTATTCCGAGGTGAAGTAGAGTAATAGTAAAGCAGAGTTGCCTTGCAATACGGTTATCCTGCAGTGGAGTCAGACTATAGTACATTTATCCTCCAGTAGAGTTAGACCAGAGTACAGTTATCCTGCAGTGGAGTTAGATTATAGTGGAATAACAAAGTGGTGCAGTTCTCTTGCACTGGGATAACACACAGTGGTGCAGTTATTTTGCACTGGAATAATACATTGGTGTAGTTATTTTGCAGTCGAATGACAAAGTGGTGCAGTTATCTTGCAGTAGAATGACGCAGTGGAGCGGTTATCTTGCACCGGCATAACACTGGTGCAGTTATCGTGCAGTAAAATAAAACTGTGGTGCAGTTATCTTACACTATAAAATTGCAGTGGTGCAGTTTTCTTTCAGTGGAGTTATATAGTTATTTTATAGTTATTTTGAAGTGGAATTGCTGTGGTTTAGTTATCATACACTGGAATAGCACTGGTTATAGGTATCTTGAATTGGAATTGCAGTGGTGCAGTTATCATACACTGGAATAATACTGGTTCAGTTATCTTGATATGGAATTGCAGCAAAATTAAAGTACAGATATCTTGCATTCGAGTTACACGGTGCAACAGTTATCTTGCAGTGGTGTTACACAGTTGTGCAGCTATCCTGCACTGGACTACAGTAAAATTACCATCCAGTGGTCCTACTTTGGTGCAGTGAAGGTGTTCTACTGCAGTGGAGTTACGCTATCCTGCAGTGAAGTGTGAGTGGAACACTTAAATATGCCCATTCTAAAAAACTAATTTATATTATTTTCTATAATTAGCTAAACAACATTTTGGCTTGTCTAAAGACGTCTGCATCTGTTTCTCTTGCTCCCTTCAGTTCACACACACACACACACACACACACACACACACACACGCACGCTCACTGTTCCAGTGGATGAGCAGGAGAGCACCGAGGTTAACGAGTGATAATCTGACTTCATTAATTAGCTGGATGCCACATCCAGCCTATGTAATTGTGAGTGATGCGTGAAGTGTGTGTGTATTTGTTTGTGTGTGTGCTTAAGTGCCCGTGTGGGTCGTTGCTGTATGATAATGAAGTGTGAGGTGTGTGTTGTTATGTGGACGTGGTCTGCGATAGCAGCTAATGCAACCCCTGGTGTAGACCTGCAAGATGCATTTTAATGCTCCCTCTCTCTCTCTCTCTCTCTATCTCTCGCGCTCTTTCTCTTTCTCTCTTTCTCTGTTTTGCTCTTAACAAGCAGAGCTGCTTCTCCAATAACCCCTGGCTGTTCGACAGCATCGGATGATTAGTGTAGCGTCGGTAGATTTGTAGCCATCAGCCGTCTTGGACGTGGTTGGTTGGTTTGTTAATTTTTTTCTCTTCATTTTTCCTTTTTCTTCCTCTTTTATGTCCTGTTCAGTCTCCATGCAGTTCCACTTCTAAGTGACCTCTGTGCTCTGCCCACTGGAAAAACTCTGCATTTGTAAAGTTTGCTTTGTTCACACTGTTCCTCGCTGTTACTGTTGCAGTTTTCTTCATGTCATTCTTCTGTTAATGTTTTTTTTGTCATTTACTGTACCAGTCAAAAACTTTTGCACATCACGTTCTCCATTTATTTCATGAACTGCATATTTTTAATTCTTGTTAGGCACTAGAAAGTTGTTAAGGGAACAACTATAAATGAAAATAAAATCAAATAAAATAAGTTTCCTTTATAAGATGAAAGAATCTGTAACAGTTCATGTCTGACATCCAACCAGTTGGTTGTGTGGTGATGCAGAGTCAAATTCTAGACTGTCCTTTAACTTTAAATGCACTCATTAACTGTTTCATCACACTTGTCTGGTGATCCATATTGTAATTACAATTATATTAGGTGGCTTTTTGTAGGTCAATAGTGATAAAAAATATATATATATGACATGAAGGTACTCAAATGGTGAACATGCTGTAAATGTATTTGTTAGCAAAGAATACTGAGTGTATTTTTAATACATTTTAATTGTATAACATGCAAATGTAGAAAATCTCAGTGCAAAAACTTTTGGCTGGTACCATAAATGAAAGGGGGTCCTCATTATAGCTAAATGTGTCTTTTGTGTTATGAGTTGGCCCAGGCTTCTGAAGTGTAAATGTGTTCAGAGCAGATTGAGTTTTAGTTTGGATATTGTAGACCTTGGAGCACAGTTGCAGATTAATCTCCCCTCAAAATAACACGTGGGTTTATCGGTCTACTCATGCTTCAGCAGAAATTTCGGTGTTTTCTAAAATAGTTTTAAACAATGACATCCCCAATGCTTCTGCTCTGTTACAACCCAGCCTTGGCCGGGAGACGTATCAGTCGTTATTGTGTAATTTGTCAATTTGTTTTTTGAAGCTTTTTACTGTTTTACTCCCAAACCATCTGATCCAACTAATCAGCTCAAGTGATTTTAAAACATCTTTGTGACCAAATAAATAAATAGATAAATAACTAAACAGATGTGTAAGTAAATAAATAACAGGAATACATGTATATATGAATGCATAAATAAACGAATAACTAAAGGAATACACTACAGAAAAGTCTCAGCAGCAAAAATCAGGTCATTTTTGTCAACGATAAATAAATCTAAATAAAAAGGGTTTAAAATACCTTCTGACCAAACAAATAAATAAATATATAGATAGATAGATAGATAGATAGATAGATAGATGCATGTATATAAACAAACAAATAAATAAATACATTATATGAATAAATGTATATATGCGTTTATATGAATGCATGAATACATGAATAAGTAACTTAATAAATATGTTGCATTAGTCTAAGTAGAAAATATCAGGTCATTTTTTTTTTGGTCAACAATAAAAAGAATTTAAAAGTTTTTAAAACGCTGTGCACCATCATAAAATGTGCATTGTCTAATGGGCAGCCAGCAATAATAATAATAATAATAATAATAATAATAACAATAATAATAATACAAATAATAATAATAATTATAATAATAATAATAATAATAATAATAAAATGGCTATACTATAGGTTTTGTTTCAGCTGTGGCAATTGTGGCGGTTCATGTCTTGACAAAGTAAACAGTACAACAGTTGTTATGAGAAAATGCATTTGTTTGTGGATCATGAATAGGTCAATTGTTCCCTTGGATGATTGACAGCAGGTCCATATCCAGCCTGTAGACAGTCTTTTTGATGCACATTTCTGCAGAAGGCTGCGCGTGTCCTCATTAAAGCAATGTTTTGATCCTGCTTTGATCCTGTTGCAAATGGACGAGCACTAAGAAGAAGCTGGATCCCATTACTCGCCCTGATCCAGGATCAGACACTGCTTGTGCTTCGGGCTGTGTTCATTAGGGCCTGAAAGGCACTAACGAATCTCAGGACAGTGATCATAACCTGACTTCTCGTGTAGATACGGGGCTACGGGTCAATAAGTGCACTCGAGAGCGTCCCGGGGAAACAATGGGCCCTGAATTATTGAGTGCTTCCTTTTGGATGAAGCGGATCCGTGAGTCTTAATGGACGCTCTGCTAAAAGTCTAAATGGAAAAAAACAGCAAATGTAAATTATTTCTGAGTTAAAGGACAGCCTCTCCCTCCTTCTAGCTTCGGAACACATTTCCACAGACATGGAACCGAAGTAATGTGCGCAAATGGGTCCCTTCAAATCAGGCACACACACACACACACGTTCACAGATGCCATCAGGGGGACGTATTGCTTCTGCTTTCGATCAATTCCTCGTTGCCGGGGCGCAGGATGGCTTTGCTCTCGTCTCGCTGTTCTCAGTCGATACAGACACGGCCTCTGACACAGCCTGCAGAGAACAGCACCTGTGGACTCTCTCTCTCTCTCTCTGTCTCTCTCTCTCTCTCTCTCTCTGTTCCTCCCTCTCTCACTCGATTTCTCACTCTCTGCCTCGCTTTCTCTCTCACTGTCTCTCCATCGCTCTCTCTTTCTTGCTCTCTTTCACTCTCTCTTGCTCTCTCTCAATCTTTCTTGCCCTCTCTCTCCTCTTTCTCTCTTCTCTCTCTGTCTCTCTCTCACTGTCACTCTTTCTCTTTCTCTTTTTCTCTCTGTCCTCTTTCTCTCTCTTTGTCTCTTTCCTCTCTCTTCTCTTCCCCTCTCTCTCTCCCTTTCTCTCTCTCTCCCTCCTCTTTCACTCACTTTCTTTCTCCTCTCTGTCTCTCTCA
>JBBPCZ010069808.1:0-12057 GCA_037974445.1 Brycinus macrolepidotus | reverse complement strand
CAGTGTGGGTGTCTGTTATCACTAAGCAGTGTGGGTGTCTGTTAGCACTAACTCGTGTGGGTGTCTGTTAGCACTAAGCAGTGTGGGTGTCTGTTAGCACTAACTAGTGTGAGTGTCTGTTAGTGTTAACTAGTGTGAGTGTCTGTTATCACTAAGCAGTGTGGGTGTCTGTTATCACTAAGCAGTGTGGGTGTCTGTTATCACTAAGCAGTGTGGGTGTCTGTTATCACTAAGCAGTGTGGGTGTCTGTTAGCACTAACTCGTGTGGGTGTCTGTTAGCACTAACTAGTGTGGGTTTCTGTTAGCACTAACTAGTGTGAGTGTCTGTAAATGCTAACTAGTGTGAGTGTCTGTTGGTGCTAACTAGTGTGGGTGTGTGTTAGCACTAACTAGTGTGGGTGTCTGTTAGTGCTAACTAGTGTGGGTGTCTGTTAGCGCTAACTAGTGTGGGTGTCTGTTAGCAGTAACTAGTGTGGGTGTCTGTTAGCACTAACTAGTGTGGATGTCTGTTAGCACTAACTAGTGTGGGTGTCTGTTAGCACTAACTAGTGTGAATGTCTGTTAGCACTAACTAGTGTGGGTGTCTGTTAACAGTATGTATTCACAAGCATAAAGAAGGATAGGTTTGAAAAGATTGATAAGAAAAAAATTATTCAAAAAACACAAACAAATAACATTATTATAACCATTGTAGGGATTTGTAGCTTCAAGATCTCTGGTAAGACGTAATTGCTTTTTTGCAGAAATGTGCTTCAGTCTTCTTGGCAAACCATCTTCAGTTCCCCAAGGATCTCTCTGATGGACTCGCAATCTCAAAATTCACTGTTTTCAGTGGGATTCAAGGCAATTGGCTAGGCCTCACTAACTCTTAGAAAACAGTTTTGAGATATGTTGGCCATATGTCTGTGGTCATTGTCTTGTCGAAACACCCATCTCCTCTCTAGATTTTTTGGCCGATGAAATTAAATTTTTCTGTAATGGAGATATTTGATTCCTCCATCCATGTTTTCTTCAAAGACATGTAATGCCTCAGTGGTCCTTGCAGAGAAGCAAGCCCCATTTCACAATGCTCCCACCTTCGTACTTTACTCTGTCTTTGTTTATGCTGATGAATAACTACTTTTTGGTTAATGTTTACAAGTCAAAAGACCCTTTTTACTTGTTTCACTCCTGGAACAATCAGTACACTTTATTCGTTTCCGCAAATTTTGTGTGACATCATATGAGAGCCAGTTGTGCTATGCTAGCCAGACTAGTTCATGTCACCAGCAGGCCAATGGTTCTAGAAGAAGTTGTATTTAGTAATTATCACAACATGTTACATAATATGTTATACAATTTTGTGCAGTTCTTGTGATGATAATGATAATGGTAATGATCATTATTATTACATGCAATATCACTACTTATGTCACTATTACATGCAGTAACAGACTCGGCATAGAGAATTTTCAAAATATTTCCTTGAAAGATTTATTTTGACTTTACATTATATTTGGTACTGTTTTTGTCTTTGTGTTTCTGTGTGTCTGTGCAGTCGTAGTATAAGCAATTTCCTCCGGGATCAATAAAAGTTTTCTGATTCTGATGAACAGAAGCAGTGAACCCATGTCTACGTGTAATGAAGGTATCTGTCCCTGCACCAGGGTTTGACCCCCAGACCACTGTTTTCAGGAGGACCATCTGAGTTTGAAACAGCTTTCACACTCGACCAAGCATACCAAACTCTTGAGACAAATGTCTCTGTGTCTGGGAAAAAAGCTCTAGCGTGAAAACGCCCAAACTCTGAGGACCCTTTGAGGTGTCTGTCTCTGAATATGACCCCCTGGCCTCAGAGCTGATGACCGCTTTGCTGTATAAACCATGAGAGCAGTATGTTCTGCTGTCGGTTGCAGGTACAATGGGAAGAAGGGGGGTAACATCCACCGCTAATGTTGTATTTTGGTTTCTATCTTTCATCCACATGCCATTATCTGCTCTTAAACTAAATGGTCAATGATGCTGCCATAGCGAAAAATGTCACATGACTGAAACTTACTTTGTCTTTGCTTCCACACTCTGTATGCTATAACTGTAGTCTATTTTTTTAGCAAGAATCTCAACTTGAGCAATACTGCTTGGCTCCATGATGTCTTCTGCTTCCTTCCCTTGATGTTAATCATGATTCAGTTTTAGGCTCTGGCGGTGCCATTTTTAACTCGGCAGCAGCGGTGCGGCCTGACAGAGATTGAGGACCACTGTCCGACATTTTGTAACTCATAATCCTTTATATAGGCTGTAAGAGCGCCTCTGGTGCGTTTCAGATTAATGCCTCCACCTGGCTATGAAATGTGTTCGCCTGAATTATTTATTCCGTTTCCTTCCTCGCTTCTTCCCTACTTTCATTCCTGGCTTTTATATTAGAAGCCTGCCTTCTGTTCATCTGGCTACACCAGAAAGAGAAAGGCTGAAAATTCCTCGGCCGAAACCGAGATCGTTTCCCCACTCCTTGTCTAGTGGTCTACACTAGGTGGGAGCTAACAGCTTTTTCACCCAGTATAGTTCACTGCTGCTGCTAGCCAAGCAGCATCTCAGCTACAGCCCTCGTGTGGGTCAAATCCGTCATCCAGACCAATTCTGAAGCCAGAGATTTGATTCTCTGTGGACAGGCACTTGTTTATCCAAGTCAAGTATAAATCTCTGCTGTGCAGTTTGGGGGGGTTCAACCACCCACTCACAAACATGCAGATGTTTTATTTTTGAATAGCCAATCAGAATTTAGTGAAGAACACTATTTTGTGTTTGTTTCAGTTTGGAGAATTTAGGCCATCTGGACAATGTCTGGATCACCTCACACCTCACACTGCACACACTGTAAGCAGAACAATGCTGCAACCAGTGATTACTTCTCTCAACAGTTTTTGGAATAGCAGACCTTATTTTGGCTTTTTAACCTTTAGAACTCAGAGTGTATCAGTAAAATCTGATTTCTACAAAAATAAACGGTGTAAATCAGTCTAAAACCGGTGTTTGTTCTCCTACACGCTCGCCATTTGGTGCTCTTTCACTCGGCGTACCGCTGCTCGGCTGCTCTCCGGAGCCCCTCCCTCTGCGGGTTTTCCACACCCACTTGTGGGCGGAGACTATCCTGAAAGTTCTCCCGGCTTCAAAGATCTTGTGTTTTTTCCATTTGTTTCTAAAGACCTAAAATAAAAGAAATTTGGGCATTTTTGTTCTTTATGGGAATTTGTGTGTGATGCCATTTTAAAACCCCAGTAGTGGTTATTATTATTATTACATGTTTTTTTTTTAAATTACAGTAACTTTGGTTCTAGTTGACACAGGAACACCAAACAAAGCTCAGCATGACATCTGACACCTTGAGCATCAACACTGGGGGAACTTCCATATAAGGAATTATGAAAACAGTTTACCATTTGTTGCGCTTCTGGCATGGATCTGTGCCACTTGCATTCTAAGGGTTAAAGCATTCAGCTTTGATTAAATGATGGCATCACTTTTTTGACCACTTCCTGTAAAACATGCACTTGTGACTGAAGAAAAATGCCTAGCACATATACAGCCAAGTTTGGACAAGTACTGATGGTGGAAACGAGTGAGACAGTCGGGACTGTTTTTATCCTGTTTGAATTCTTATGCAGAAGGCAGACGTGTCCAAGCAGTTCAAAGTGCACATTCTCTGAGCCATCATGCATCAAATTCAGTTTGAGGTGAGCGGTCCAATCAGAGTGGCCTGCTTCTGCATAAACGCTATTAGCTTGAATCATTCCTTACAAAATGCTCAACTCTGAGTTTTGCCATTAAAAGTAGTGTTTATTTTTTATGAAATAAAGATCATGCTGTCTACATGAAGTTTACATGTCAGTCTTAAATGCAGACAAGTTTTTTGGCTTGGCTTAGCAATTGAACGGGTTACTCATGGCCCCCTGAGGTCCGTCTACAGCGATGGGCTTGATGTAGTCCCACTACCATCCTCACTCTCTTCCCTGAACTTTGCTATATATCCCACAGTCCTCTCCTCTTTCTCTGCAGCATGATTTGTAACTGTGCTGCATTAACTCATACAGGGCAAATGGAGACAGAAGGATTTGCTGAGTGTTTAAGTGCTGTTGCCTAAGAACAGCCCTGCTGAATAAAATGGGCTTAGCGTCGATTGGTGGGCATCATACTGTTTTCCTCTTGAATGAGGAAAGAGAGAAAACTCCATCCCTGCTGTTAAGCAGGTACAGAAAACACAGAGGAAGAGCCACACAGACAGTGTAATATTACTGATGCGCCATATGCATAATGCACCATACTCCTACAGGGTGCACTGGTTTACAAAGAAAAGCACAGTGTGTGTTATGATGCTACAGGTAGCACATGAGGCAGCGTGAGAGTCATGGTGCTACAGGTAGTATGTCGGAGAAAAAGCTGCTCACAGCAGTTGACAGATGTTTCTTATTTATGATCTTGGTGCTTGGAGAAAATGCGCTTTTTGAAGAATGCTCATTTTGTATTCAAAAGCATGCTGGACACCCATCTGGCCAATGGATATAGACATAATTGCCACTTTATTAGGTGCAGCAACCTTGTATCTACACTCATTGTCCATTTTTTTGGGTCCACTTACCAGAGAAGTGCACTTTGTAATTCTACAAATACAGATTGTTGTCATAAAGGGCAAAGAACAGGACCCGTCCTCTCCTGCTAGCACTGACTGCAGACTGCAGGAAGGTGAGCTGGATGTTGACCAGATGGAGAACAAATTGGAGTGTTTCACTACATGAAACACATCTTTATGCATTTGACCTAGACTCACAGACAGGCTGTGTGAATCTACACATTGGGCTAGAGGCAAATCAGCCCCTTCTCAGCCAATTCCAGCCATAGCCGTACTAGCCCATTATACCAGCCACCCCTCTTATAATCCATCAGTTCACCTTTATTTACCTCATCCTTCAATGGTCCTGACCCCCACAGGACCACTACAGTGCAGGTATTATTTGATTGGATTATTCTCAATATTCTTTTAGACACACCTATCTTGTTGGTCCATCCTTGTACGTGTAAAGTTAACATGTAAAGATGACAGCTTATGCTGCACATTTTGTGTTAGTCATCCTCTAGTCCTTCATCAGTGGGCCAGTTGCATGCCACAGGACACTGTTGGCTGAATATTTTTGGTTGGTGGACTATTCTCAGGGGTCCTGACTATTGATGAAGATAAATGGGGCTATTAGCTTATGTAGAGAAACAGATTAACTTCAGGCTGTAATTGTAAACTACGAAAAGCATCCAATATGGTAAGTGTAGCTGAGGTGTGCAGATACAAGATAAGCGTGTCTAATAAAGTGGCCGGTGAGCATATTATGACCCATGTCCAGCTTTTATGTGTAATAAAAAACTTATCTTTGTTTTAATGCTTATGATCAGTTAAAGTGGAATAGGATGACTGATTACAGCCAGTTTTTCTGTTTTTTATAGACCCTAGTTGCATTTTATCCCCTAACAGAAAGGTCATTTGTTATTTCTGAGATTACACTGTCAAAATCTTGCTACTGCAGTGCAGCAAAGTTGCTATTACCTCCAAACATGTACCAACAGTCCATATAAATTGTGACAACCTGGGGGTTGGCCTGCCGCATACTAGCCCCGGGCAGACAAAAGAGGCTCATGGAGGCCGAAAGTAAACTCAGAGGTCTTTTTGTTTTGCCACGTTTGTCACATAAATCAAGGACTCAGGAATGAAATTAAAGGTTTAGTTCAGTCTCTGATCTGTACTGAAAAATTCAGCCATAAACAAGAGTGCCCTTGTGCTCTGGGCAGCTGTCAGCCAGCTTATGAATGTGTCGAAGGCCCGGGCATTACTGAAACAGCACCACAGGATTAGCTTTGAGTAGGAAGCATGACAAACATACCTATTGTATGTTCTAGTGCAGGAGTCTTCAACCCTACTTGCACTCCAAAAGAGTTTAATTCCAACCCAAGCCTTGAATGGCAGACTGTGTAATGTATTCATATATCCACTCCTTGAGGTCCTGTGTACTTGTTTGCACATTCATGTGCTTTCCGATGGTGTACCATCTTTCAGACATTCCAAACCACAGTGCACAAGACGTTATTGGGGGTTGCATAGACTAGTCAACTAATAAATCCACTTGTTAGTGCACTGTGGGCAGAGGTTGACTGGTCAAAAACACTGCTTGAAGTACAGTGGCAGTAAAAACTGCAGTGAACCGGCAGGAGTTGGGCTGGAGTTGTGAACAGGAGTAGTGAAAGACCAAAGTACCTTATTAATGTGGAAATACAATGTGAAATGAAACTAATTCCACTTTTTGAACAAAAACTTTGCTCTAACTGCAGACTGCCCCTCTTAATAAGCTCAAAATATAGCTCAAAAAGCTGTTCACGGACATGACGACTGTTCATCAGTATGACGACTAGCTGGCTAAATTTTTATACAAATAGTATATTTATATATTTTTCTATTTTATATAGATAGTATATTTATACTAGTACCAAAGAGGTTCTTTGCTATAGATATGTTTTATGAAAATCAAGGAAGAATGTTTGTATCCTAAGAACTGCCTGTTCCACAAAGCTACAGTACATGCCCATACCCGTGGGTTTTAAAAAGTGATTTCATATTTTTGATCAATTTGGAAATATGTTACATTGCCATGCAAGTTGCAATACAAGTATTAAGTCCATATCTTGCAGCCCTAATAGTGAACTTCTTCAGATTCAGACTCAGTTTAGGAAGCTGCAGTGGTTCCTGATTGGGCCTGTAAATAGCTTTGTAGCCAATCAGTCTAATGAGCTCCACCTGTCCTCAGCAGTGACTGCTGAAGCTCTGTCTCCTTGGTTATATAAAACGTGTGGGCCAAGGGTGCCTGACTCTTCTCCTAGAGATCCGCCACCCTGCAGAGTTTAGTTCCAGCCATAATTGGACACATCTGGATGCAATATTGAGATGCTCCTGAGGACCTTCATTATCCAAGTCAGCTGTGTTAGGTTTAGGAAACCAAGCACTGCAGGGTGGTAAGTAGTCAGCAGAAGTTTTCAAATGTTACTAGAAAGTTAAGCTCCCAGCCCCTCATAAACATTGGGAACTTCTGCTTTCTACCACGTAGGTGCGCAGATGTTATTTTCATACGCGAAAACCTCCTCAAAATGGGAACTTCACAGGAGAAGGAAAAATGTTCTTCTCAAGCTAATCAAGGTCTTTGGAAGCCTCTGAAAATGAGTGCCAGGTGTGTCAGATTAGGGTGGAAAGCCGAGCACGGCGGGACGCTGAGGCCATGCTGGAATTGTCAGATAAATGTGACTTTCTTTCCGTGTAACCTTTCCATCATGTCACTGGAAAATGTCATTGGGGTCACAAGTAATGTCGCGAGTAAAAATGAAACTGAAGAGCATTTAAATAGCAAGTTTGGGAGAAGTGAATTCTCCTTGTCCAGTGTGTTTAATAAAGTCAGTCTGATTGAAATAGAAACAATAGCTCTGCACAGGCTATTAATTCATGCCGGATATACAATCGCATTATCAGTGTCAGTAGTGGATCTCGGCTGGGTGACCTTTACAGATTAAACATTAACATTATACCTCCCTTCGTGTAATACTTTCAGCTACTGCGGCTGAATTTTGCCAGAACTTGATTTATTCTTCCCTGTTTGAACATGGGCTATATTTCATCACGAAGGCTTTTTTTCCATGGTTATGATAAAACCCATTTCTATTATATTAAACCCATTAATTTCATAGTTTTGTTCCCCTGAATGGCAAGCAAGCTCATATAGTGACCTAACGTCCAGTGGTGTGGTGGTAATCCCATTATACTCTCTAAAGGGCCTAAGAAAGGTTGTCAATATTAGAACAATACAGTATTTTATGTAAAGAAAATACTGATATGAAAACATGGTTGGAGCCATTCATGAATTGAATTAAGAATGCATGGTAAATTTCAATTCATCTCCTGGAATTGTAATTGTAATTAGAGTTGCATGCTGCTGAAGGGAAATGGAATTGGAACTGAATTGGAATGTCAGAAAACAGAATTCAAATAAATTCCACAAAATTCCACTGTGTAAGATACGACTAGATATCACATAAATGGTAAACTTATGAAATAAATACAATGGTAATGTCATTGTCCTTAATAACATTTTCATAAATTTGATAAAAAAAGGTTAATAACCCAGGAATATAAATGAAGGCCAGTTAGGGCCCATTTTGAACGTGTGAAACTGGAGATTGTTGGAGAGATTTTTGACTGACTTTGGATTACTTTTGTGTGTTACGTCAGACTGTTTTGAGAGACTGATTTGTGGATGAACTCTGGACTGCAATTTTAATACTGAGATTTGGAATCCCCATTAAATCTGACATTTCTGGAAAGACCTCTGTAAAGGGTCATTTAGGTGAAGCAATTCCTAAAACTAAATGGCATCTTTAGGTGAGTACTTGAGCCATCCCTGCATCGTCTGCTCCTGTGGGATGTGTTTTTTTTCAATGTTTTTTTTTTTAGGCCTGAGTGATGCAGTGTTAGTGATCCCAATCTTAGTCAAATTGGTAATCATATACTGGTACAAATAGTTTATTCACGTCCTAATCTCTGCACCAGTGTCTGTTATATACTGCTCCCTCATCACTGATTCATTAATTAATTAAAAATTCTTCAGCTGTTCTTGTATAATCACTTGGTATCTGTAACCATACCATAAATGTCACTACATGCAATTAAAAATAAATGCCTTGAAACTTTTTTACTTTGAAACTCAAATTAAATTCCAATTCAGTTTCCTGTAGTTGTTCAATTCCATTTGCATTTCTTTGTTTGAATTGTAATTGCTGAGTTAATCCCTGAATTGACTCTAGCCTTGCTATGAAAATAACATTTTAATCAGTTATTCACATTGCTGTAGAGGAATTTTGGTCCACTCTTCTCAGCACAATTCAGAAACAAAGAACATTTTAATGGGGTTCAGGTCGGGACTTTAACAAGGAAACTCCCAAAACCTTCATTTGTTTTACTTTGGAGACATTCAGGAATGGGCTTGCTCTTGAACTTCAGGTCATTGTCTTGCTGCATAACCCAGTTGAGCTTGAGCTTCAGATCTTGGACTGATGGTTGGTCATTCTCCTGCATTCTCCTCCTCCTTTCTTCTGGTAGAAAGCAGAATTAATGGTTCAATTACGACAAGTTGTCCAGGTATTGAGCAGCAAAGCTTTGACACTACCACCACCATGTTTTACTGTTTGCATGATGTTCTTGTTGTGGAATACAGTACCAGCTTTACACCAGATGTAACCACTCCCCTGTCTTTCAAAGAGTCCTATTTAGACTCATCAGTACACAGAACATTTTTGAAGGCTTGGGTCATCAAGTGGCTTTATCTTCCTCTTGGTTAGCATTAGTTTTGACTTGCAACCCTCCAGTTGAGACCATTTTTGTCTAGTTTCTTTCTTATGTGTTTCCATGTTTTTCTTATGTTTTACCTCACATTGCTGGTAGGTTTTATTTTTCCGTAAATTACTTTTTCATGAGGCTGTACATTAGTTTTTTCCCAACCAGTTCCCAACTGTTAGCTAGATCTCCCACTAGCACATGATGCTACCAGACTGGGAGCCTGAAGGCTACCATGTGAAATCATGTGAAGTACCGCTGCTAATACAACATCATTTGACAGCAGGAGGAAAAATCAATGTGTTAAATAAGTTATGGACATATTGAGGTGCGTATAGGATTTTTTTTTTTTAGCTTTTTAGCTTCTGAAACCAAAACTACAGCCTTGTTCATGCTTTATATAAGGCTAGTGTATGGAGTGGGTATCCTCTGTCTTTTTCTTTTTGCACAATTGCAAGTCCTCAAAGAATGGGAATGTTTTTCTTTCTTGTCCGTTTTGAAATGGTGAAATGGTAATGTGGGCGGGCTATGGGCCCCCTGTTGTGCTGTACTGCCATAACTGAGGACCAAACCGTGGGCTGGCCTTTCAAAAGCAGGCAGATTTTAATGTTATCCAAGCAATATAACTGAATGAAGCCAAATGTGCTTTATCTAATATCTAAGAAAAAGATGCCCCCGTTTTCTTGCTTTGTTGACCAGTTCAGCCATGGCTTTGCAGCAAATGCTTTTTGAGGCCTGCATTAACTCTGAATGCATGATATAATGTTCTGTGACATTGATCTATTTGTGTACCACCACCACACAAGTTTTCTGCAAGTGAAGGGAGCTAAGTAGGGGCTTCATTAGTTTCCTCACTTGTGATGGCACTGTAATGTGTTGTGCCCCCCTTTCCCCCCAGCGTTCATCATCATTGCGTTCAGTTTTGCATGGCTGTGAGATACATACATTATGTATTAGACCAAGGCCTGAAACGGATTACCATGATGTCATACTAAAACATAGCTCAGTTACAGCGCTGCAAAACATGTTGGCACTTATTCAGTTTCTCCCCATTGAAGAAGTGAGAGGTTCTCAGTTTGGAGCTTCTGAGTTAGTAGTTAATGTTGCGTTAAGAAAGAAAGAAAGAGGGATAATTGCAGTGCACCATACAAAAACACAAAAAAATCATACATTAAACTGGGAACATTTTCTCAAGGAGGGAATATTTGCTGTTTTGTTGAGCCACCATATTCACTCAAGCCAACTGGACTCCTGAACCACAGACTGGGAGGTACCACGTGACAGTAAGACTAAAAATGATTTATTATCAGACTGTTAATTAGGTTGTAGACAGTTTATAAAACATTAATAATAAGTTATATACAAGTTATTACAGTTGTCATACATTGATACAGGCTCACTATTTTAATGGTAGTAGCATGTTAACAAATACCTAATCAAGTTTACAGTTTAACATTCTGCCTGAGAAAAGCTAAGCAACTAACAAGACCTGACCCAAATAGTGAGCCTGCATCAATGGATGACAAGTGTTATAACTTGTTTATAACTGCTTAATGATTTATAAACTGTCTATAACCTAATTAACAACCTCATAATAAATCACTTATAAACCCCTTATAAGGGTAGTTTTATTGTAAAGTGTTACTGATTGAGTTTTAATACAAACATGCTTATAGTGAATAAAAATGAACTAAAAATGAGACACATTTTTTCTGAGTAGGCCTAGAAGGCCCTGAGGGTAATTTATCACAATATGATAGATTGTCATTATATTGCCCAGCCCTACATGGCCTTAACCAGGCCAGTATGACGCCAGCATGATTCAGCGTTATGTCAGTTTGTAATCAGTTTGGCTTTAGTGTGAATAAAAGCTGACATTTTCTCATCCATGGCGAGAGTTGCCCTTTTCTTTGTGATCAGCTCAGGCTCTGTCTTGCCATCTGTTATCTTAGACCGGCAGATCAACGTTTTGCTCGGAGGAAGAGAAATGATTTCACGGTCTGGTCCGTTGCCCCACAGGGTCAGTGGCTGTGTGTTTGGGGCAGCAGTGGGATTTCAGCACCCACCCAACCTCTCCAGGCCCAGGGGAAGGGGCCGACTGATGATCAGTGGGGGCCATTATCCTCTTATTTGTCAGACATCGTTGTTAGCGTGGGCTTAATGACGGGGAACCGTTCACGGCGTCCTCGTTGGCAGCCTTGCTCACTCTGTCACAACTGATAGGCTTCTGTAATTAACGCTGCGAAATTAGAGGGGCTCAGCGAGGCCCCCAGAGTTCAGAAGCTCTCACACACTCTCACACACTCTCTCACATACACACAGGCTAAGCCCGAGTCGCCTCACTGGCTCCAATATGTGTTTTGATTTTGACCGCGGGTGTTTTAATGAAGTCTGTGGGAACGGTTGCTCTGGATCTACTTCATTACGTAGATGCAGTACTGTTCAAAAGGCTTAGGCACCTGTGAAAATAATATTTAAATCGTTTAGAAGAGCAGTGAGTGTTTCTTTTACGTTAATATAACTAAATATACTAAATTAAAACTAAAAAGAATAAATACAAATAACATTATACATTATACAGTAAATAGAGAAGTTCAGTATATCAGTGTGTTTCTTGTGGAAGTCCAGTATTACTGTAGTTTCCATCAGAAACCTGGTTTGACTCGATC
>JBBPCZ010069797.1:0-12057 GCA_037974445.1 Brycinus macrolepidotus | reverse complement strand
CAAACAAATTTGAGAGACCCAGTAGATTTGACTGAAATTGCTTTACTGAATCTTCTCATTCTTTTGTTTTGTAAAACTGTAACACAGATGAAATACATACAATGTTACAACTGAAATTAAATACATGCAACAACCCTGGTTCGTTAACACAGTAAACAGCAATAAGGGTTCTCACAAACATATGTGACACGAAACAACACGAAACAACTAAAATATCATCCATACTCACTGTTGGTTCCACTCTAAGGCTCAGACAACCAACTCTCTGTGTGGAGCACTTGTAGCCTGTGAATGGAACACTGAAAGTTCCTGTTCATTAAAGCCGCAGTAACTCAAATTACCACTAGGGGGAAACTTAACCCTTCTAGTCACTGACAGGAGTCAGAACACTCCCCGCTTGGTATAATATGTTATACCACTATTACGCTTTCTTCTGTGGCATAAGTAAAACAACATTACTAACAGGTCTAAGATCCTCATTAATTATCCCTTGATTAAGAGTCTTCACAATGACCTTACGGACCTTGCTGTCCGAGCTGGCAATGGCCTTAACTATCCATCCAAGAGGCCACTCGTTACGTTTTGCTTGAACATCCTTTATCAAAACAATGTCACCTTCCTGGAGGTCAGGCTTCTCTGAGGTCCACTTCCTGCGTGGTTGAAGTGTTGCCAAATACTCCAATCTCCACCTTTTCCAGAAGGAGTCTGCCAAGCTCTGGACCTGGCGCCATTGTACCTTGCATAGATGATCCAGTTCGCAGTCTCCCAGGGGTGCAGGAGTAACACTCGCCTTCTGGGTGAGCAGAGTGGCAGGTGAGAGCATTTCAGGTACCTCAGCATTGTATGAGATTGGGACCAGAGGTCGAGCATTCATGATAGCCATAACCTCGGCCATCAAGGTTGATAGGACTTCATGAGACAGTCTGGTAGCACCGTCCTTTACTAGCAGTCCATCCAGGATGCGTCTTACCACTCCTATTAGCCTCTCCCAAGCTCCTCCCATGTGCGAGGAGTGGGGAGCATTAAAGGTCCATGTACATCCCTGCTCCTGCAGGTAGTTCTTGATCTCAGGGTCATCTGTGTTTACTTGAAGTTCTCTACATGCACCGATGAAATTCGTGCCTCTGTCCGACCTTAGGTGTTTGATAGGTCCACGTTTGGATAGAAAGCGCCTCAAGGCGTTGATGAAGCTCGAGGTCGACATGGATTCAATAACTTCAAGGTGCACAGCTCTTGTACTTAGACAAGCAAAAATGACTGCCCACCTCTTGCTCTCAGCAGCTCCACCTCGTGTCTGTCGGGCGGTGACACTCCACGGGCCAAAAACATCAAGCCCTACATGAGTAAAAGGCGGGTCTGTTGCCAACCTGTCAGCCGGCAGGTCTGACATCTTTTGGACTTCCCTCTTGCCTCTCAACTTCTTACAGATGACGCACTTGAATATGATGCTAGAGATGATTCTCCTCCCTCCTACTATCCAGACACCTGCGGTGCGCAATGCACCCTCTGTGAAGTGGCAACCTTGGTGGGCTACTTTATCATGATAGTGTCGGACCAGGAGAGTGGTCACATGGTGGACAGCTGGTAGGATGAGTGGATGTTTCTCTTGGTCTTCCAAATCTGCCCTGTGTATCCGACCTCCAACTCTAATCAATCCGCTCTTGTCAATGAAGGGATCCAGCTTTGCAAGGGGACCTTGGCAGCACACTTTAGTACCCTGAGTTAAGCATTTCAGCTCCCTTTTATACACATCCTCCTGCACAGCCTTGAAGATTCCCATCTTCGCTTGAGAACGCTCTGTGATGAGCGGCTGACTGCATTGATGCCACCCCTTACATCTTTCAGTCCTAGTCTCTCTGGAGAATGACTTGGCTACATGAACGAGACTCGCCATGCCTCTTACTAAACTCTTCCAAACAGAGAAGCGTTCAAACCTTGCTGCTCCAAGAGACTGCTCCGTTGTCTTGGTTACGAGACAGGTGACTTGGTCCCGAACGTCTTTATCAGCATCTGGTTGCACAAGCTCGAATGATTCTACTTCATCATCCTGTCTTGGACTCAGCTGACTGAGAAAGGGAGCGCCAAGCAACCAACTGGATGAGGCCAGGTGAGCTGCTGAAATTGGCCTTGTTCCTTAATCTGCAGGGTTTTGGTCAGTCAACACATACTGCCACTGTTTTGGTTCAGTAGAGCCTCGAATGCGAGCTACTCGGTTAGCTACATAGGTATAGAACCTACGTGAACTGTTGTGGATGTAGTCCAGCACGATGCGACTATCTGTGAAGAACCTGACTGCTTGCAACTCTACATCTATTTCAGATTGGATCACTTCTGCCAGCTCGACCGCCAAGACTGCTGCGCACAACTCCAGGCGAGGTACAGTGTGCGTGGGGTATGGGGCAAGCTTTGATTTTCCCATTACAAACCCCACATGCCATCTTCCTTCAGAATCCAAGGCACGCAGGTAAGCTACAGCGGCTATCGCCAAAGTCGAAGCGTCTGCAAACACACATAGTTCTTTCCATTTCGTACACGACATGGAGACTGGAATGTATGCTCTCTGAATGCAAACCTGTTCAAGCTCAATTATGGAGTCAGTCCATGCCTTCCACTGTGTCTCTTTCTCCTGTGGGAGAGGTGTGTCCCACTCGTACTGTTCTGAAAAAACGTCTCTCACCAATGCTTTTCCTTGGACTGTGACAGGGGAAGCGAATCCAAGGGGATCATAAAGACTATTTACCGTGGACAGCATGCCTCTCCAAGTGAATGGTTTAAAATCCCTTGATACTCTGATGGTAAAACTGTCAGTGTGGAGTTCCCAGCTTAAACCCAGACTCCTCTGGAGGGGCAAGGGGTCCGCTCCCAAATCCAGATCTTTGAAGTCACTTGCTTGTTCTTCCACAGGAAAAGCCTTCATGACTTTTGGGCTATTTGAAGCTAACTTGTGAAGTCTTAAGTTGGACTCAGCCAGCAGGGCCTTGGTTCGCTGCAGAAGATCGATAGCTTCAACTTCCTTGGCCACTGAGGCAAGTCCATCGTCGACATAAAAATTTCTGAAGACGAAATGCTTTGCGGCTGTACCGTGTTCAGTCTCTCCAGGTTCTGCAGCTTTCCTCATCCCATATGTTGCTACGGCTGGGGACGGGCTGTTCCCAAACACGTGCAGAGTCATCCAGTAGTCAATGATCTCCTTGTCCGGATCATTATCTTTGTACCACAGAAACCACAGGAACTGGCGGTGGTCCTCTCTGACCTTGAACCCATAGAATATCTGTTCCACATCGGCTGTGACAGCTATTTGTTCTCTCCTGAACCTTAGTAGAACACCAACTAGAGTGGTGTTGAGGTTGGGTCCACTGAGAAGCATGTTGTTCAGTGATGTTCCTTCGTACTCCGCGCTGGAATCGAAAACAACTCTTATTTTTCCAGGCTTCTGGGGGTGGTATACTCCAAAGGTTGGCAAATACCAACACTCCTGCCCTGGCTGTAGTTGAGGAGCTGGTTCTGCCTGGTGGTTGTCAGTGACTTTCTGCATAAAGTCAAAGAAGTGTTCTTTCATGTCAGGTCTCCTGCTGAATGAGCGCTGGAGAGAGAGGAGTCTCTGAGAGGCCTGTTCTCTATTGTTAGGAAGGGGCCTGCGAGGTGAACGAAAAGGTAGCGGTGCCACCCAGTGATTTTCATTGTCTATGTACACTTCATTGTCCATAAATTTGAGAAAATTGTTGTCATCAACTGACATGGCTGGTTTGTCATCCTCAGGTGTTTTCTGAAACACATTTTCCCCCAGACCATCTTGACACATCTCTTGAAAGATCTCCTCACCATGTGATGGCGTCTGAAGAGCACACTGAGTCGGACCTTTAAACCTCTCCTTTATATGGATGTTGTTGGTGCATGGCTTAAGGAAAGAGGAGCGTCCATTTTGAAGGACATGCGTCTTGTAGGCGTTGACTTTCTCTGTCTTGTGAACTCCACCTAAGCATAACTCCCCAACTATGACCCAGCCAAGGTCAAGACACTGGGCGTACGGTGAGTTTTGGGGCCCATTACGCTGTTCATGCACCTTGTGCAAGCTCAAAATATCCCTGCCTAGTAGCAGCAAGATAGGAGCACTGGTATCGAGCGGTGGGATCTTATCAGCCACTGGTCTGAGGTGAGGAAAATACTGGGTGCACTCAGGAGTTGGGATCTCTGATCTGTTGTCCGGCAAGTAGTTACACTCCAACAAGGTGGGAAGTGTCAACTTGGTTTTCCCATCAAGTGATTCCACTATGACGTTACTCGCTTTTCTCCCTGCAGTTTCCACTGTGCCGGAGCATGTTTTTAGAGTGTAGGGGGATGCTCGGCCTTTGATGTCTAATAGATCAAAGAATTGTGATTTTACTAAAGACCGGTTTGCTTTGGTCATCTAGTACTGCGTACACCCTGTGAGACTTACTTGGATGGTCGGCATGCGAAACCTTGACCAAGCAGATTTTTGAACAGGATCTGGGCTTGGGGGCACCGCCGCATATCTCGGTGCACTTGGAAGTGACTATAGGGGGTGCAAGATCTTCACTCTCCCCGCTTTGCTTATCCTCAGGTAAGCAAACATTTAAGCATAGTCTTGCAATCTTTAGCTATATGCTTGGTGCTGGCACAACATCGAAAACAGAATTCTCCTTCAAGTATGTTTTCCTCTCATCAAGATGTTTTCCTCGGAATCCACGGCATTTTGACAGCGGATGAGGTTTGTCATGACACTGTTTATCCGGTTCATTTTTCTTCACAGCCGTACTGTTCTGCGATGCACTAACTGTGGCAGTAATATCAGTTTTCCTAACTGTTACAGCTGATTTGCAGAAGTAGTTTGGTGCTTTTTCAACCTTAAGTTGGCTAGGGGTAGAGGAAAGGTTAAATGCAAAACTGGGGTCGTTGTGGGTCTTAGCCTGGGAATATACAAAGTCAACAAAAAAGCTGAATGGTGGGAAAGGGACACGATAATCATACTTATATTTGGATCCCTGTGAGATCTAGCGTTCCCACAGTGAGAAGGGAAGCTTTTCGACTATTGGATTCACGCCTCTAGCTGTGTCTAAAAACATGAGTCCAGGCAAGAGTCCCTCAGCCTTTGCAGCTTCTAGCTCTTAACAAGTCACTTAACTCCCTGAACTTGTGTGTGTCCTTGTTAGAAATAGGTGGGAAAGTATCTAGTTTTTTCAGTAGCGCACTTTCGATGACCTCTGGGCTTCCATATGTTTCCTCCAAGTGCTCCCATACCATAAAAACACCTGTTCGAGGATTGTTTACATGTACTGACCTTATCCGCTTGGCTTGAGATGATGACTCGGGCCCCAGCCATTTGACCAATAGGTTGAGCTCTTCCTGATCAGATAAGTTTAGCTCCCTTGTGGCTGCTAGGAAAGACGCTTTCCATGCCCAGTAATTTTCTGGGCTATCATCAAAGGCAAGGAATCCAGAGCTCACCATTTCTCTTCTCATTAGATACTGGGCTAAGTCAGGGGTTTGAGTTGTTAAAGGTGAGTATTTGTTACACTGGGCAGGATGAGAGGCTGGAGGAGTAGCTGCTTTATGTCTCCTTTGAGTGTCAGGAGTAACAGATGAGTATTTCTGCTTTGGCAAAAATACCTTTGGAGCAGGGGGAGGTGCATAGCCTTTTCCAGCAATGCTTTTGTGCTCATTCCCCTCCTTAAAGGACTCATACAGTGAATCATGTGCCTTGTGGCTTGGGGGTTGGGTTTTCACTGTGTCATGATAAACAATTGGTGGCAGTGGCATAGGATCTTGAAGCTCTTGTGGAACATGTGTATCAAATGGCTGCATTTCTATATAGTGTTTGGTGCGTTCTATTGGATCTTCAAGAGCTAAATCCTGTGACCCACCAAGAAAGCGTTCTTCCTCATATTCGGCTGCTTCTTCGAATATTGCTGCCTCTTTTGGTGCTGCAGTAGCTTCTTTTTCTTGTTTTAACATGTGAAGACTTGCCTCTATTGCAGCCTTTTCTTTCATCATGGCTGCCTCTTTTTCTGCAAAGGATACTTTAATTTTTGCTGCTTCGGCCTTAGCTCTGGCCTTTGTCGCAGCGGCGCTGACTGACGTCCGGGACGACATTGCGAGGACTTGTGTAAAGCTGAGACTCGAGACCTCGTCTCTAGCTGAGACCGACGCTCCTCGTGGTCGCTCATCTTGCAATGTTTCTGTGTGCTGTTCACAGTTGTTCAATTGCCTTTTCCCACTGAGTGGACAACATTTTACTATTCTGTCCTGACTGACAGATAGCGAACAAATTTGACAGACCCAGTAGATTTGACTGAAATTGCTTTACTGAATCTTCTTTCTTTTGTTTTGTAAAACTGCAACTCAGATGAAATACACACAATGTTACAACTGAAATTAAATATATGCAACAACCCTGGTTCGTTAACACAGTAAACAGCAATAAGGGTTCTCACATAAACATAGTATATAACACTAACAAGGCTTAACAATAGACTGAATTAGCCAAAGCAGCTAAACTAGCCTCTTGCTAACGGTTAGCTTCACGATTAGCATTAGCATAGTTAGCACGGTTTCCGTGACTTAAAATAAATGTCTCAAACATTATCTTCAAGATCACAGTAACACGAAACAACTAAAATAATCAGTTGGTTCCACTCTAAGACTCAGACAACCAACTCTCTGTGGTGGAGCACTTGTAGCCTGTGAATGAACACTGAAAGTTCTTGTTCATTAAAGCCGCAGTAACTCAAATTACCACTAGGGGGAAACTTAACCCTTCTAGTCACTGACAGGAGTCAGAATATTTACATTTGTGTGGCATATTTAAAATAGCCAATAGTTTAGAGTGGATATCTACCAAAGAACATTGGTGTTACTACCTGGACCTTCCAGCACTGTAGCAAACTGCTGCTACATGGTCACATATGAACAGACCCACAAAACAAGGAGGACAAGGAGAGAAGGGAGTGGTTTGAAAAACAGCTGTCATTTGCGAGCTGGGGTCACACAGGCTTCATGAGGCCATGTGGTGATGACGCAGGACACATCTGAGACACGTCCAGTCACTGCGCTCTTCTCCTCTCCCCTTCATGGGGCCAATTACGAACACAGCCATCACACACAGGCAAAGAGCTCTGCAGCAAAAACACTCACATGAGTGAGCACAGACAAACACACACACACACACACACACACAAAACACGCAGAGCATTCCATGACAAACAGCAGCACTCACCTAAAATACACACACACATAGTAAATGTGTTTATGAGCTCATGCTCTGAGACCTTGTGCATAATTCATGAAGCAGTCAGTGATTTCAGCTTAACCTCTCGATTCTTACACACATGGCTATGTTTTACTGTAGCTGGCCAAAAGAAAATGTTTGGAATGGTTTGTCACTAAGCCTCTTGCATACATTTAATAGGGTCATATATATATGTATATATCTATCTAGACACCTTAAGGCACTTTGCAGCCTGTCACAGTAAAACATTTGTTCCCATTTCTTTCATTTAATCTGCTCAAAATGCCAAAGATAAGACAGTTTGACAGGAATAAAATGGTATTGAATCACCAACAAGGTGATTCAAAACAAAATAAAAAGAAATGAACGGTGGCTTAAGACTTGTATATACACTAATGGACGCATATACCCTTGTGAGTATGGTTTAGGGCAGAGTGTAACTTACTGTGAGCTATAACTTAAGTTCATAGTTCTAGGCTGGTCAACTACATTTGAAAGCAAGCGGAAAATTGTGGAAGTTGGTTTTTTTTTTTGCACCCTCCTGACACAGGTGCTTCTGGAGCAGCCATGTATGAGCATATGGTCATCATGCTGGAGGCCAAGCCTCTGCTAGAGGGCTCTAAAGCCTCAACTGCAGTGGAACTACATTTTCAAGAGTGATAGAGCTCCATCAAATGCCTATATTAGCATCTGTAAATCATCATCATCATCAGCACCTCATCAGCTCCCATGATTTCAGAAGAAACACTAGATGAGCAGGATCAATACTGAACCAGGAATATACACAGTATTTAAAAAATTATGAAAGTCAATGCAGCCTTTTTGCAGTTACAAAACAAACATAAATGTAGCAGCAGTAATCAAGCATGAAAATAAACATTAAATGCAACTGTGGAATTCAAGGTAAAATACATATCAGATCTAACATTAAATAGAGTTAGATTTTGTCTGTGTGTTTATGTGTTTGATTTCTTCAGGACACGTGTCGTCACTGAGAATCGGTGAGTTTCATCTACGGCAAACTGAAACAGTTTAGACAGAATTACTGGATCTTCAACTGAGTCCTGCCAGTCGCCTGACTGACTATTTTTGTTGCCTGTGCCTGAATTCAGAAGACCGCAGTGCCAGCAGGACTGCAGCATGCATGCATGCACACACACACACACACACACACAGCTGCTCACCAGCACCCGCCTCCATCCCTGGAGGTACTGCAGATCCACAGATAAAGACACATTTCATATACAAACATTTTTGTACAATAAAGATAACTTTTGCAGTACAAGGCCAATGTTTGCATTTTTTGCAATATAAGGCTCATATTTGCTACTATTTGCTATGCAAGTCTCATGTTTGCACACTATTTGCGACATAAGGCTCATGTTTGCACACTTTTTGAGGTTTAAGGCTAGCGTTTGTACACTTTCTGTGGTAAAAGGCTCATGTTTGCACATTATTTGTGTTGTGAGGCTCATGTTTCCACACTTTTTGTAATATAAGGCACATGTTTGCACATCTTTTGTGAAATAAGGCCAAAGTTGTACACACTGGACTGCTAAGGCCCAGTCACACTTGCATTTGCCAGAAAAATGGAAAATTTCCTGTGCTGTGTGCAAATTCACATCACAGAAAAAAGGTAAGTGTTGAACTTTATCATACAAATCTACACCCTTAACCAATGACACTACTGCTTTAGCCACTTGACCTTGGACTGATGGGGATTAGTATTGCAGAATTGAAGACCCCAGATAATTTACCCACATTTTGTCTCTACTGGCTATAAATAAACCCAAAAAAGAGAGGTTGTATATCAGCAGTCAGTCAGGAGGCTGCATTAGATTGTATTAGAAAATCCTTATTTTTGTATTTTTATGGTTGGTGAACCAGCCAGCTTCATAGCTGCTTGGCTAAGTACTGCCATCAACCAGTTTCACCATTGCTGCCAAGCACGCCAGTATTCTAATTATTTTTTGCTCCAGGTTAGTATGCAAGAATATGGTAGTATGCACAAATATAATTTTCTCATATAATTGTCTTAAATTTTGTGTGTTTACACTATACAGTATAGTTGCTTTTTGCACCAAAATTAAGTTTTTTTGAAGGCTATTAAGGCTCACTTTTCCACACTTGTTGCACTGTGAGGCTAAATTTTGCAATTTTTTTGGAGTGTTTTGTACTTTAGTACTCTGCACCACTAAGGTATTCTATATCAAATGAAGATTTTTTTAGAAATGTATTGAGCATGATTCTCCTCAATGTGTCTGGCATCAGAAACGTGGGCTTTGTTCTTGTAAACATGTCAAGCAAACTTATAAATGCAGATTGGGCAGCAAAGCTGCAGTTAAGTGATGGTACAGTTGGCTTCAGTCAGATTGGTTGGAGCTGGAATTGAATTCAATTCAAAACAACTGTGAGCCTCTTGGAAGATGTCCTGCATTTCTCATCAGTTCTCATGATTCAGATGTGCATTCTTGAATAGGGCAACAAAAGTGTAAGCTTGAGTCAGAGGAACAGTAGAGCACACACTACACTCACTACCCAAACCAAATCAGACAGTTATGCATTTAAGAATTAGTCATTTAGGGCTAAATCTTATCATCACAATGGTGCCTTGTATCCTAAGCTTCACTGCCGAGAGGAGAGGAGAGGAGAGGAAAATTGGGTCAAAATAGTTCTTTTGAGTGCCGTCATACTAAATCTGCTACTATTTTTTTTTTTTAATTCGCATTAAATATACACCAATCAGCCTCAACATTGAAACCACTGACAGGTGCATCACATTGATTATCTCATTACAGTGGAACCTGTTAAGGGGTGGATATATTAGGCAGCGAGTGAACAGTCAGTTCTTGAAGCTGATGTTGGAAACAGGAAAAGTGGGTGAATGTAAGGATCTGAGACACTTTGATGAGGACCTGTCATGGCTGGATGACTGAACAGGTGTTGTGGGGGGCTCCTGGTATGCAGTGGTCAGTACCAACCAAAAGTGCTCTAAGGAAGGACAACTGGTGAACCGGCAACAGGCTAATGGGCACCTAGGGCTTTCTGATGTGCAGTTCATAACTGTCACAACTGCCTCTGTAAACATCTATAATTTATGATGTACATCCTCTGTCCTACTGTTGCTATATTTGCACAATTATTTTTTTTATTGTTTTCTACTCCCATTCTGCTTTTTTCACACCTAATGACTCCAGTATCCGTCAAAATATTGTTTTCAATCAAATGTTAACTGCACTAAATGTCTTGTCCTATTGTTTTCTTGCTCATATTCTTCTTGTACTCTCTTTCTTGCTCTTTTTGCACTCTGTGTATTTCCTGACTGCACTTACATAGAATTATGGTGTTTGTTTCTGTCCTTGTGTTGCTCCATAGTCCCAGAGGAACATTGTTTTGTTTCACTGTTTACTGTGTATATGGCTGAAATAACAATAAACCTACTTAACTTGACTTGGGGAGCAAAGCATGTCTGGTCCACAAACTGGTGAAAAAGCTCATGCTGGTTCTGTTAAAAAGGGGTTAGAGCACACAATGCATCACAGCTTGCTGCATAGCTGCAAAACGGTCAGAGGGCCCATGCTGACCCCTGTCCAACACTGAAAGCACCTACAATGGATATGTGAGCATTAGAACTGGACCATGGTGACCTGGTCTGATGAATCACGTTTAATGAAGACCAACAACAAATCTTCATGGCAGCAGTATCCCCAAATGACAGTTTTCTCTTTCAGCAGGATAATGTGCCCTGCCACACTGCAAACACTGTTCAGGAACATGATGGCTTTTGGTGTCAGAAGGGGGACCTACACAATAACAGGCAGATGGTTTTAATGTTATGGCTGAATGCTGTGTAAAAAATTAAAAATACTAAAATCATTATCTACAAAGACTCAATTTTCAAACCTCTCTGTTGTATAATTGCTGGTGAAATATCAGTGACGTTTGATAGCCAATTACAGCTCTTTCCCCATCCTCACTACCTCTTAATATTCCACTCAGTTTCACCCGTCAACTGTTTGAAAGGTTCTCTGCTAACTGATATCTATAATTTGTTTCTTCATTGCCTTTTTCTTGGGTCTTTGCTCTGTTATCAGCTAGGGATGACTGACATCTTGCTGCACACAAGCACCTCCATTCATCATCCTGACTCAGGGTCTGCTCGGACTGCACACATCTGACAGAAATTAATGATGCTGGGGTCATCCCTACTTCTACAGAATCAGTTTCTGAACCATTACAATGGCCTGGGCCATGTTTTGCGTCTGCATGCCATGACTCTTCAAAATATGGTCCACACACACACACACACACACACACACACACACAACCTTTTAAAGCATGTGTGTGTGTGTGTCTCAACAATAGCAACAGCAGTAGGAGGGAATTCAAAATAACATGTGTGGTATAGTGGGTTACACCTTTACCTCCCACACAGCAGACCCAGCACGCTACACAAATGAGCCTTGTGCAAGACTCCTAACACTACATACACCTACATGTGTTATGTCCTTGTATTTATATTTTGTGCCATTTTTGATTTCTGTTTTTGGTGGTATGAGTGTCTTTTGTCTCCTTCTCTTTTAGACCCACCCCCTGCAACGTGTCATGCCCATGCCCCGGTAGGTAGATTAACACTGGGCTTAGTTAGTGGTGTTTTTGTTTATTTTTGGCCTGGGGTCCGTTCTTCGTACGTCGCTTGATACATCCGAGATGAATTGACACATCTAAGATGAAATCATCCTGCTAATCACGGTGTGGCTAATTTGGTTCTTCGAGCACACCTGTTGTTGACGATTAGTATGGCTGGATTG
>JBBPCZ010069720.1:0-12060 GCA_037974445.1 Brycinus macrolepidotus | reverse complement strand
TATATTAAAATAGATAAAACAAACAGTATTATTAACCGTGATAATGCAATGTATTTGTATTACAGATACATTCTGCATATCAGTTTCTTTTCCCATTTTTGTCCCATTACCACTTGTTTAGTCTTCATCCCATTGTCTTTGAAATACATCAAAATTAATTTTTTATTTGATCTGGATGTTGCAGTAAATATTTTAGAAAAAGGAAAAAAGGAAGGGACTATACTGGTGTAAATCTTAACATTGTGAATAAATGCTCTAAACAATGTAACTTGTGAAGGCTGGGTAGGTCTGGGCCTCATTTATGGATTCTGATACATTTAATGTACATAAAAATATTTAGGAGCATAAGTAGCCAGATACATGTTGTTTAAGACAAGATTGAACACCTTGATTCAGTCAAACTTCTCAGAGTAAATATCTGAATAAACAGAGTGGTTTATCAACTTTATAAACTGAATAATTATAACCAGCATAAAGACACAGCTATTTTACACATTAGTGTGCATGTGGTGCATCTTCTTTCATGCACTTTTAGCTTAGTGACAACATGACAACAGTGGTGTCAGTGATTTTGTGGAGAACTCATTCTCAGAAAGACAATCAGTAATGCAGACTGTGTACCTGTCATGTCATTCTGAGACCAGAATGCATTGAAGAATTTATCTGGCAAAATTTCAGTTTTGTGCAAGTGTCTCACTCTTACATATTTGACTGTTTTGCTTGTACATGCACATATTTTACTTCAATTTAATCATGTCCAGTTCCACCTGCTAGTTAGTTCTCCACATGGTGTTACTAAACTGGGAGGGTGGAGGCTTGCACATGCTTTGAGACACATGACTTCAAGCTCTTTGAACTGCTCAACACACTTTGGAAAGCTCAAACATCCATGAAATTTAATTTAAATTTATGTCACTGTTGTCAGAGCACCTTCACAACTCTTATGCCTCCACGTTTTTGACAGCTGGCCCACTCAGTGGCCCATCACTCTGTAGCAGCTAACAGAGACAGACCTTGCCCACTTTCAGCACAAATGAAAATGAAATGCATTTTCTAGATCTACATACAGTCATGTAAGAGGAGACAGAGGATGGAAGATACATGACTTATTCCCAAATGAACTACCTTCTTGGACCCAGAGACATAAAAACATCCAAGCCAGGCTTGTTCTATGATAACAGAGGAAAAATAAATGGACATAAAATGGAAAGGAAATTTGTGTCGATGTTCTTTTAGTGTGAGAAAGTAAATTCAGTTCCCCACTGTACACAATTTGGATGCATTTTAGTGAAAAGTGTAGATGGAATAAACATCCAATCCAGGCATAAAACACATGTTGATGCAAAGTGTAAACAGCCTCCTATAGACTAAATCAAGCACATAAGAGAATGACATGGACATTATCACCCACAGCTGGAAGAGGAGCTGGGGATTGAGGGGACAAGCTGGACGCACCCTCCCATGCCAACAAGCTCATTATGGTTCGGCAAGTGTGGAGCAGGCATGTGCATGGCTAATTAAGCTAGAGAAGCACAGCAAGAGAGAGTCTGAGCAGCCTCTATGGGCCAGCCTGAAGGAATCACACTGTCGTCTAGCCTAGCAAAGCAGAGCTTCGTGTTGTGTAAAAACCACCTGTAGCCTGTAAAAAATGATGGTAAACATGAAGTGGGCATCTAAAGCAATAATACAAAGAAATAAATACAAAAATAGTAGGATAGTCTGAATTTAGCCCTAAAGACAGTCTTTTTGAGATTATTTAGGTCAGTGTGGTATGAGGCAAGCATATGATGATTTCAACATGCTGTTTGCATAGTACTAATTAGTAAGGCATGAGTTTCCATCATTCATTAACTGCAGTAGCGTCTTAGTTCCAGTGCAAATCTAGAAAACTTCAAGTTCCAAACATTTCTACTCATTTAGCTTTGATACTTGAACATGAGGTTAATGGTGAGCAATATGCACTCTGGTAATGAGTACTGAATACTGATGTTGAATGATTATTTCTGGACCACAAACTGCAATCCAACTCATGCCTAAAGGTTCTGGATGGAGCTACATCACCCCAGAGTCCAATGCTGGGGTGCTTTATACCCCTCTAGTTGATGCTTCGTGACCTCACAGGCTCATGTGCAGCTGTATGTGTGATCAACCATATATCAAGTCATCTACTTGCTTCTCATAAACTGGTCGAACAGCACTGATGTGAAAACGTGAAACCAATGTCTTATTAGTCACCTCCAAGTGGAGGCAAACATAAATACACTTGGCAGCCCAGAGAAAGGATGAGTCTGCTCTTTCTGCCAGATGACTTACTGTCTACAGGGCAAAGTCTACACCACAGGTCTTCAGATATCCTGGGTTTTGTAATCTTTGTTATGTATGATGCTGGATGTCCAATCGGTTAAATAGTTCAGTTAACTCCTGTAAGTATAAAATATAGTACCAGAAAGACCTCCAGGCAATACCTTTACATAAATGAATCAAGCTGACTCAGTACCATAAAATCTCTGTATGCATACTGCTACAACATCCTTGGAGCAACAGCACACACACTTGTGTTGTAGGTCAATGCAAGAGCAAAAATACTCGTATTCAGGGAGCATGCCATAAGAAGTGAAGATTGTAGCACTAGCAACACATTCCTGACAATGGTGTTTTTATGGAAATAAATCATCAAGAAGTTTCAGGGATAATTTTGAAGTAGAGTCAGCAATGACTATAGTTGTAACGTTCACAGATATGGATCCAACCGCAGAGTACAATGAATGGAGGTTTAATAAGTAGTATAGTTCACAAAGACAAGAAGCAAAATCCAAAAACATAGCAAGAGACTCTAAAAACCAGTAAAACCAATCAGAGGCAAACAAAGACAAGTCCACAAGGCAAATAACTAATCCAAAATCCAGGGGTCAGAGAAACACAGTAAAGAAACACAGTCAAGTATAATGGGGAAACACTCAGTTACTAGACAGGGCTTAGTATACTTCACACTGGTGCTGTGTCCCTTCGGGCCATTTATACCCCTTGGCGTAGTACTCAGGTGATTCTGATCGCCTTGTTGTGGGGTTGTGCGAAACTCTGGAATGGATATCCGGAGAAGGTTGTCTGGTAGTGCCAGTGCCTGACTCCGATCCAGGGCCAGGCCTAGCAATTGTGATGGGAGGAAAGCAAAGAACATGTGGAAGAACAGAGCAGGGTCATCCTTGGCAGTACCTACAGCACAAGTTCACTTCCTTCCAGCAGCTGCAAATTAGTATGAATTTGTGCATTAAAAATAGTATTTTCAGTTTGAGTAAATAGTAGAATCTTTGAAATGTATACATATACATCTACATCTCAAGTGCACGCTGTAGATGTATATATATATGACAGATGTCATGATGGTGACGACATGATTGTGGTGAGTCTCATCAGGAACAATGATGTCTCTGCTTACACAGAGGAGGTAACAAGACTGGCTGCCTGGTGTAAGTGTATCAAGCTCTCTCTTAATGTCGATAAGACAAAAGAGATAATAATAGACTTCAGGAAATCCAGCACTGTTCACCTAAGTCTCAACATCAATCGCCCTGCCATTTAGAGGGTTAAAAAATTCTATATCACGGATGACCTCTCTTGGTTCCTCAACTTTACCTCCATAGCCAAGAGGTTTCGGCAGCATCTGCACTTTTTGCAGACACTGAAGAAAGTGGAGAGTAAGAGCAGCTGAGAAGGTTATCGGTGTGCTTCTACCTCCTCTGAAAAACTAAACTGGCTGGGATAACAGAGCCAATAACATTGTGAAGGACCATTCACACCCGTTATACAGACTCTTCTTTCTTCTACCATCTGGCAAACGGAATCGAAGTTTCTTTTCTAGTTCTGCAAGACTGTGTAACAGTTTCATACCGCAGGCCATCAGAGTTCTGAATGCATGTAAATGTCTAGTCCCTACCTAAACAAAGAAAATTCCAGTGAACTACCCCACTATATACTTCATATACCTCTCATACTACACACTGGACTTTCAATAGCACCTGTTTACCGCCACTACACTTCTGTCCTGTTATGCAATTTGATAACCTATAATTTGCACTTACTCAATCTGTTTCAATGCTGCTAACTGCCTCTTGTGCAATATTAAATGTATGGTGCAACATTAGTTACTCTGGAAGGTTTACATCCCTTTCACACTTTACTGTTACATTACTGTATTATGTGTTTTATGTACTGTCTCAGATTTACATCCCATCGACTTTATTGTTTCATTGCTTTATATTGTCTATTTATTGTACTGTTCCTGTCATTCTTTGCACTTTGTTCAATGCTACTATCTGCCTCCTGTGCAATAATCATACTTATGGTGCACTTCTAGCAATTCTGGAAGATTTACATAGCATCCACTCTATGCTGTTAGATTACATTACTGTACATTGTTGTAGTGTCTATTTATTGTGTTTGTATTATTTCTGTCATAACTTGCATTCTGTTTAATGTCATTACATGTTGCACCACGGTCTGTGGAGAAATATTGTTTAATCACACTATGTACATTTACACAGCTGCTGATGCCAATAAAGTAACCTTGAACCTTGAGCTGGCTTGCACTCTACAAATAATAATAATAATAATAATAATAATAATAATAATAATAATAATAATACATTTTATTTAAGGGCGCCTTTCAAGGCACTCAAGGACACCTTACAAAATCAAAGAAGCAAACGAAAACAAGAATAATAAAAAAATTAAAATAAATAAATATTTTTTTGAGCAATCATAAAAGTGCAGGTGCAAGTGATACAGTCATAAAACAAAAGCAAAGGGAATAAGCAAGTTTGAAAAGATGAGTTTTGAGTCTGGATTTGAAGGTGGGAAGTGAATCAATGCTGCGAATATCCAGAGGGAGGCAGTTCCAAAGACGAGGGGCAACAAAGCTAAAGGACATAAACCCCATAGTTGTCAAGCGAGCAGAGGGCGTGGTGAGCAGATTGGAAGAGGAAGACCTAAAAGTACGAACGGGTGTATAAACATGCAACAGATCAGACAGATATGAAGGTGCCAGGTTGTGAAGTGCTTTAAATGTTAATAGCAACATTTTGAAATCAATACGATATTTAACAGGGAGCCAGTGAAGTTCACAGAGAACAGGGGTAATGTGTTCCACGGAGGAGGCTCTGGCAATAATACAAGTTCTGGACCAACTGAAGCCTGTACAAAAGCTTGTGAGGGAGGTCGACCAGAATAGAATTACAGTAATCAATGTGTGATATTGCCAGAGCACGTACAAGGATGGCAGTACTATTAGGAGTGAGGAAGGGACGGAGATGGTTTATATTGTGAAGATGAAAATATGCAGATCTGGTTATATTGTTAATGTGGGCTTTAAAAGTCCTGTCAAGGATGACACCCAAGGTCTTAACCTGAGGAGAAGAGGTAACTGGACCCATCAATTGTCAGGGAAAAGCTGTCAATTTTGTTGAGTGTAGATTTAGTTCCAATAAAAAGAATCTCAGTTTTATCGTTATTATGTTTAAGAAAATTAACAGAGAACCAGGTTTTTATTTCAGAAAGGCAATTAGAGAGGATGGGGGGGAGGAAGAGCAGAATTTGGCTTGGTGGATAAATATAGCTGGGTGTCATCTGCGTAGCAACGAAACTGAATAACGAATCTTCTGAAGATATTGCCAAGTGGAAGGAGATAGATAACAAATAGAAGAGGTCCCAAAACAGAGCTTTGGGGATCCCCATTTGTGACTAGGGTTGACTGAGATTTAAAGTTTTTTAGTTGAACAAATTGTGTATGGCCAGAGAGTTATGAAGCAAACCAAGTATAAGTGATGTCCAACTGAAGTTAATCGCTCTAACAAAATGCTATGGGAGACTGTATCAAATGCAGCACTCAGGTCAAGCAAAATAGTCAACAGCCCAGAGTCAGCGGCCATTAACATGTCATTAGTGATTTTAACCAAGGCTGTCTCTGTGCTGTAGAAAGGGCGAAAACCAGATTGAAACTGTTCAAATAGATCATTATCAGTGAGATATGCATGTACCTGTGTTGGAACTGTTTTTTCAATTATTTTAGATAAAAATGGCAGATTTGAAATTGGTCTAAATTTATTAAGATGATTGGGGTCAGCACCTGGTTTCTTTGAAATAGGAGTTATAGCAGGCATTTTTAAGGGTGGAGTAACTGAACCAGAAGTAAGCGATGAATATACATCATCAGTTATTAATGGAGCAATAGAGGGCAGGCAGGCCTTTACCAGAGTAGAAGGAAGTGGATCTATGAGGGAAGTGGAAGATTTAGATTTTTTGATAAGATTAGAGATTTCAGTGACAGTCGGAAGTGCAAAGAATGACAAGGAATTTAAATAGTGCTTAACAGGTGCTAGGTTAAAAGCACTGTGCTGTGTAACCACTGATGATGTCAGCTGCTAGTAGATATTATACATTTTTGCATTCAAAAATTATAACAATATTACATTGTGCAGCAGAATAAAGGACCTTGTAGGACCTTATTAACAGCAAGAAACAAAGCTGTAGAGTTCCCTTCACTTAACCTAAACTGTTCTGCATATTAGGCAGATTTAGAAGTGGAAAGAGCATCCTTATAAAGAAGTGAATGATCATGGTACATTTATTTATGTGTAGCAAGCCCAGTTTTAGCAGACAGACTCCTGCAAGCTCAGGGGTGTACCAGGGAGCTGAACAAGTAAAAGAAACAATCAGAGATTTTAGAGGAGCAAGATTGTCTAGTCAACTATGTAATCCATCATTGTAACAAGAAACCAGTTCATTGGTTTTGATTAGTGCATCTTTGAATGGGAGGTTATCGATTCCACTGCAAAAAGTAGGCAAGTGAATATTCTTGATATTATGAAAAGAAATAGAGCGATATTGCTTGGTTTTGGATAGTGTTAAATTAACATTAAAGGATATAAGCTTATTGTCCAATATGGGCAAATCAGATGCAGTGCAGTTGAAGGGAGTTACACCAGTACAACAAATGAGATCAAGAATATGCCCTTTAGAATGTGTGGGAAAATCAATGTACTGCTGCAAGCCAAAACTACCAATACAGGATCCAAAGTCCATAACAATATAGTTTTTAGCATTGTCCATATGCATGTTGAAATCATTCACCAATATGACATAGCACAGAGAGAAGTTAAAAAGCTTACAAATTCATCTAAAAAGTCCTTATTATGTTTGGGTGGTCTGTAAACTGTGGCTAGAATAGTATGAATGTGCCCATTGATTTGTAGAGCAATGGACTCACGAGGTGTAGATAGGCAGATACAGAGAAGACGCCTTCCACTTTTCCCTGTAGATTATCGCGAAGCCACCCCCTCTGGCGGAAGCTCGAGGCTGGCAGGTGTAAACAAAGTCTTGGGGCACAGCCTGATTCAGGTGTAAATAATCATTACTCTGCAGCCAGGTTTCCACCAAGCACATGAAGTCAAACTTACGATCGTCCAAAAGATCACAAACTAAAGGACCCTTGTTCATAAGTGACCGGATGTTAAAAAGTCCAAAGCTTATCATCAGCTGACCTAGCTAGTTTAGCTAACATGCTATGGTCAGCAGCCCGCCGACCAGATTTCCTCGAGCGTCACTGGTTGGACGACTAGAAGGACCGTATTGAGTTTGCGTTGCCAAAGTGAAAGTTCCGACAGGACCCGCGATGGACGTACCTCCGACGGATGATGTCCAGATGCCGGTACAGTTCGGGGGGGTGGCTCGGTGGTGTGGAAGCATAGCTGGAAGAGTTCAGCTACCATATACTGGAGTAGGGATGTATCAGAACTAAGTTTTGGAGAAAAAATAATCCAGGCAATAGTAATCCAGCTAAACGTGATATTGAGGAGCATTGTTGCCAAATGAAGAAGGGGCAAAAAGAAAAAAATCCAGCAACCATGTATGTCCACAGATAATCCAACCCGTCTATATTATTTAAAATGAGCTGTAGTTCGTTTTTCGGGAGTGGTAAAACAATAGCAGTGGAGATGGTTAAAAAGTACTGGAGATAAAAACTGAGATAAAACACAAATAAGAATATACATATACATATACCAGAGAGCAGCAGCAGCCAGTCGTGCCAGCATCCACTCATCTGGAATTAGTTATTTTGCTTCAATTTGCTTCACAAATCTGCTTCCTTTTCAACAGTAGGCAGTTCTTTCTCATTTCATTTGTCATAACGTTTCTTTTTTCTCATTTTTCAGTGTTGTCTCTGACATCTAGACCCCACTGCATTAGTCCTCACCCCGGTCTTGGATATGAATGAAATGGACTGTTACAAACTGTGCCCGAGAGGATCTATTTCAGGGCATCGCATGCCAGGACAAATATAACAAAATCTTGATTAAGAGGTTTGTCTGCTCTGTGTTCAAGAGTTTGCAGTGAAGTGTCCGTAAATCAAAACCAGCTTTGGAAAAGGACAACAAAAGGTTGTTTTCTGCTGTTTTCTTCAAGTTTAACTGACCCGAAACTGTTACTCATGTTACTTTTGTTACACTTGCAGCAACAGTGAATGTTCTTCATATTTATGGCTATTTCCAAATAAGGCCAGATTTGAGTCGAGACAGGCTGGTCCAGGGCTTCACTGGAGCTTCACTTGGTTTGTCCATTTACAACCTTGTAATACATGAAACTAAGGTGATGTCATTGTTTTTCCACATATGCTGACTATCTAGATTGCATTTTCTGGCTCATCACTGTAAATGGACAAATCATATCCAGATTCAAGCAAGGATGGATTCCTATTTTTCGCTACCTTTTTCTTTTCTTCTTTTGGCTTTAGGAAGGGAACCATTTTTAGCTTGTTAGCATCATGGTCATGACCAAATAAGCCTGGCTGTAGCTTGCTGTAGTGGCTTTACTTACCTAGCTTTCAGCTAGAATGTGACAAGCTTAGAATTTCAAGCAGTTATTGATCCACTCCTTTTGAATGGACAATAGTTTTCAAACACACTGAGCAGGCTGAAAGGAGGTGGTGAAATGATGAGAAACATCTCATTATTGCACACAAACACATTTGCATGCAAAGAACAAGAATGCAACGGCTTTGGTGTACCTGCTCATGCAATTGATTGAACTGATTGGTTGGCCAGATTTGACCATGTGAGACTATTTAAGTCTAGCTTAAGTGCGTGGGAATCAGGGGTGTTCTTGTGGTGAGGGGGAAGGCTTAGGGCTCCAAATTATGCACCTGCCTCATTGTCCTTCTTCCTTCCACCATAAGTAATCCTTTAAGAATAATTCACCTAACCTAAGTGTCTTAATCACAGTTAAACTAGTCACCTACTATGCAGTGCACGCCATGACAAGCTTCCTAGATCAGTGTCTTGTGGCCAGATTTGACCACCTTGGCACAGCATGTAGCAGCATTTAAAAATGGCAATGAGGTGTCAGACTGCAGCCACTGGGCCAGCACAAGTGGAGAAATGGGACTGGTTTCAGTTCAGCTTGCAATGACTCAGCCATGAATTTGAAACAATAATTGGGAGGTTAAATCAGGCTAGTATAAGTGGTTTAGTGAAGAGAAGTTTTCCTTACAACAGCCCCAAAGGAAGTGGACAAATGTTGCAATTTGGAATTTGGCCAACTAATAGTTTTAATTCCTTTGTACAGCATTTCTTCACCCCAGCTTGAAAGTACTGCGGTAGCTTCTTGCGAATTAGAGTCCACTTTAAGGTCAAGTTTAAGGTCAGGCTGATCCTCATGACATTCTGTGAACTACAGATTGGTTTAAAAGTCCCTTGCAAAGGTTTTGGTGATGTACTGTGTAGGGTGGCTGTTGCAAACTGATATCAATCTAGTGTGACAGAAGAGACTGCAAAACTCAAATATCAAGGGCGAGATGTAATCTACCAGTATGTTTGTCCCCTTTACAGGGCATGGTCAGTTTGACATTTTCATCTGCCTTGAAGCAGCGCAACTCGAGGAGCTCAGGAAGTGCTGGACAGTTGTGAGTGTGCATCTGAGTGGCCGTGGGAGGCAGACAGGGATTCTGTGAGAATACAAAGTCTGCGGAGTGTATGAGTCAAGCATAGAGCGGGTGGTGGTGCAGGGGTTGTTGGTTGCGACAATCGGCAAGGCCCAATCACAGGCATGTCAACCCACACAAGCATCTGAATACAAACAAAATGTGCCCCAGGACATTTACTCATTTCCCAAAGCATGTCAACTGATTCAAACATATCCCCACCCTCCTCTGGAGATCCATTTTACCCCTTACACCCAAACCCATGCTCTGAACAGCCACTGAACACTGTGACATGTGGAGTTTTATGTATAAATCATTGAAGCTCAGGGCCATTTAATGCCCCCTGCCTCCAGGGCCTCTACTCATCTTGAAACCAAGAGGCAAAGGGGGTTTACACTTACACTTTCATCACTTACATCACATCAGAAGAAAAATTATGAGCCTCAACTTTGTTCCCCTAGTTAGCTTTGAGAACACCAGCCCCAAAATTCTTAAGAAACTGATAATTTGGTAATAAGATCTTAAAGGAACTCTAGGAGACTCCAGAAGGGTTTCACTGTTCTTCTTCTTCTCCTGTTACCAAACGGACCTCATTCTTAGAATTATTGGAATTAGACATCATGAGTTCCACATTAGGAGTGGAATCTTATTGGTTCATTCAAACACCCAAGGCAGTTAAGGCCAGATCAGAGCTTCAACTAGGCCTAAATCTAAACACTATCAACAAATTAAATTTCATACTGATAGTTGAGTTAGCTTGTTACAATAATGACAGTTAATCAGTAAACAAGTTTCAAGAAATACGTTCCTCAAGTAATGGCTTTGAACAGACCTCCTAAAAAGGCTCCCTTAAACATGAGCAACACTGTAACAACACAACAGAAGTCCTGGGTAGTTTTGTGTGCCTGTACAAGTATATGCATGTGTGTGTGTGTGTGCGTGTGCGTGTGAGTGTGTGTGTGTGGATGTGTGTATGAGTGTGTGCATGTGCGTGTGTATGTGTGGATGCATATATGTACACGTGAGTGTGCATGTAATATCCGAGTTTGTCACGGAATGTTTTGTAATGAGGGTGAGGGGCCACAACAACACCGCCCCAGTGCCCAAGGCAAACTGAGCAAGCCCCGGAGGGCTCAGGGACCCAGCAATCCCACCAGGGACCTCGGCCGCAAGCCGCGGGAAAGGCCATGTGCCCACCCCAAGAGGCGGGGGAGGGGGCCCCAGACATGGGCCCCCGTGACTGTGGGACGGAAGCCCCCGACGACCAGAGGCGACAGTGTACCTGCCTCTGCCAGGAACCAGCCACGCAGGCACAGAGCGCGGGATCTGAGCGCCGCACGACCTGGAGCCACCCACTCACCGGACAGGCGTCCCGCAGGCCTCCCCCGGAAGGCCGACAATCATCCAAAGACGTTGGCCACCCGCCCCAGGAGCCGAAGGTTGTGGTCCGCCCCATGTTTCCCCCGAACCCTCAATGTCTAAAGTGCAATTAAAATCGAGGGGATGGCAGCCACATAGTTCGGCCCCGCTCCCCCAACTTTGACTGCCGCCAAAACAGCCCACTGGGACCTGTGCAGTCCCTTCACCCTCCAAGGCCCTATGCATAAGAATGTAGTGTCTGAAATGTAATTGTGTATGAGACTAAAGTGCAATTAAAATTGGGGGGACATATGTGGAACGGAGCCACAACCACCAAAGGTTGTGGTCCACCCCACGTGTCCCCAGCCCCCACTAACCATCTAAAGTGCACTATGTGGCTAAAGGCAGCTACATAGTCCTGTGGAAACTGCTGCCGAAGCAGCCCACTGGAACCTGTGCAGCCGTTTCACCCTTCAGGGCCCTAGACATGCAAGTGGTGTGAAGAACAAAAAAAGAGTTGAGGGGTGAGTGGCAACTCGCCCCCCTAATCCTTCTGTTTTAATTATGATGTGGGTGGGTGGGGGGGACTTGGGAAAGAAAAAATAAATAAATAAATAAGTGATAGTGATCATTTGGTCATACGTGAACACAAACCAGCACACAGTGTGAACAGCACGAAATTCTTCCTCTGCATTTAACCCATTCACCAAGTGAAGCAGCAGGCAGCCAGG